>JASAMZ010011716.1:0-14228 GCA_030248115.1 Linhomoeus sp. GSCO2_2
ACGCCTACGCCTTTCGGCGGAATCCAAAGACACCCACCGCAATCCAAGTTGTTCTTCAAACTGCGAGTCCTGCAGGTTACACGCCCAGTAGACAGAGATTAGTTCTGAAAGGAGCCTGAAATGCGCACTCTTTGGAATACGGTAGGAAAGTTGCGTGAACTTACGTCAGAGTTATTAGGTTACGGTACCTGCGTATCATGGTTACGAAGGTAACAAGCAGGTGTTGTTTGCGTCTTCTGACCCAGGCGTCATGCGTCGTCGTGACAGTGATGATGTGACCCGTGCCAGAGTGCGAATTGGACGCCATAAGACAAACGGCAGGGGATAACAGACTGCATCAATGAGTACTCCTATTGCCACCCAACAATCATGGTTGGCGCGGCAGCGCCAACCATCATGGTTGGCGCGGCAGCGCCAAACCATAATATGTTCCATCTCGGCCGCGCGCGCCTTTTCCCATCATCACGATGTTTGTTTCTCGGGCTGTACTAAACGGAATTGAATGAAATTTGGTACACTAAAGGACATTGTCATAGACAGATTAAATTCCAAATTTGGTGAAAATCGGTTAAGTGTAGCGAAAGTTACAGGCGAAAAAAGGATCGTGGCGCGTTTCTTGTCCCAACGGCGGGGGGTGAATTCTTCTTCTTCTTCTTCTTCTTCTTCTCCTTCACGTCACGCTCTAACGTCCATCAACAGGACCTCGTCGAGTCGCCTGCTATTCTTCCCAACCGTGGTTGCGCGCTATACAGTTCAAGCCCCAGGAGCTCGTTCAGGAGGCCCTGCATACGTGTCCCAAAAATGTCCTACTCATTCTGTGCGTGTCTCAAAGTGCCCCCCCCTCGTTCAGGAGGCCCTGCATACGTGTCCCAAAATTGTCCTACTCGTTTTGTACGTGCCTCAAAGTGCCCCCGCTCGTTCAGGAGGCCCTGCATACGTGTCCCAAAAATGTTCTACTCGTTTTGTACGTGCCTCAAAGTGCCCCCGCTCGTTCAGGAGGCCCTGCATACGTGTCCCAAAATTGTCCTACTCGCTTTGTACGTGCCTCAAAGTGCCCCCGCTCGTTGAGGAGGCCCTGCATACGTGTCCCAAAATTGTCCTACTCGTTTTGTACGTGCCTCAAAGTGCCCCCGCTCGTTCAGGAGGTCCTGCATACGTGTCCCAAAATTGTCCTACTCGTTTTGTACGTGCCTCAAAGTGCCCCCACTCGTTCAGGAGGCCCTGCATACGTGTCCCAAAATTGTCCTACTCGTTTTGAACGTGCCTCGAAGTGCCCCCGCTCGTTCAGAAGGCCCTGCATACGTGTCCCAAAATTGTCCTACTCGTTTTGTACGTGCCTCAAAGTGCCCCCGCTCATTCAGGAGACCCTGCAAACGTGTTCGAAAAATGTCCTACTCGTTTTGTACGTGCCTCAGAGTGCCCCCGCTCGTTCAGGAGGCCCTGCATACGTGTCCGAAAATTGTTCTACTTGTTTTGTACGTGCCTCAAACTGCCCCCGCTCGTTCAGGAGGCCCTGCATACGGGGTGGGCGGGTTGGCCACAGATAAATCGGTATTGCCACAGACGAAAAGCACGCAGGCCGCAGATGGACGTGCAACTTCACAGATAAATGTGTAAGTTCACAGATGAAAGTGCCGATCTGCACACACTGCGTACAATCGCAGATAAATGTGTAGCATAACAGATAAATGTGTAAACGTCACAGATAAATGTGTAACATCACAGATAGGGTGTAAGTAGCGAGGCAGTGCCATCGTACAAGTTTGGCATGTAGCGAATACGGGGAAGGGGCATAGCCGGCCTAAGCAGGCGGCAAATTATCTGGGGGAGTGTTTATCCCACTTACAGTTTGCACTAAAACTCTGCCGGCGTCGCGCCTGGCGGGTCGAAAACTGAGGCTTAGCGCGACCACCAACTTCAGGGCGCGCTCCGCGCGCCCTGAAGTCGGTCACCGGTCGCGTTAAGCCTAAGCTTCGACCCGCCAGACTGCGACGCCGACTGACTCTTGTGATCCGTTTCTGGGCGCAGGGCGAGCCTAAGCATAGCCTGAACTGGAAGGAATATACTGCCTGGACTATCTAGAGAGACTGTCAACATCACATTTACCCAATAAATGTGATGTAGCACATCTGTCTGTGATGTTGCACTCATCTGTGATGTTACACATTTATCTGTGAAGTTACACATTCGTCTGTGAAGTTGCACACTCATCTGTGATGCTACACATTTATCTGTGCAGAACACCCACGGACTCGGCCGTGAAAAGTCATCTGTGAAGATACCCATTTATCTGTGGTCATACCGCTTTGTCTGTGCCCCATCATTTTCCCCCTGCATACGTGTCCCAAAATTGTCCTACTCGTTTTGTACGTGCCTCAAAGCGCCAACGCTCGTTCAGGAGGCCCTGCATACGTGTCCCAAAATTGTCCTACTCGTTTTGTACGTGCCTCAAAGTGCCTCCGCTCGTTCAGGAGGCCCTGCAAACGTGTCCCAAAATTGTCCGACTCATTTTGTACGCGCCTCAAAGTGCCCCGCTCGTTCAGGAGGCCCTGCAAACGCGTCAAAAAATCCTACTCGCTTTGTACGTGCCTCAAAGTGCCCCCGCTCGTTCAAGAGGCCCTGCAAACGCGTCCCAAAATTGTCCTACACATTTTGTACGTGCCCCAAAGTGCTCCCGCTCGTTCAGGAGGCCCTGCATACGTGTCCCAAAATTGTCCTACTCGTTTTGTACGTGCCTCAAAGTGCCTCCGCTCGTTCAGGAGGCCCTGCAAACGTGTCCCAAAATTGTCCGACTCATTTTGTACGCGCCTCAAAGTGCCCCGCTCGTTCAGGAGGCCCTGCAAACGCGTCAAAAAATCCTACTCGCTTTGTACGTGCCTCAAAGTGCCCCCGCTCGTTCAAGAGGCCCTGCAAACGCGTCCCAAAATTGTCCGACTCATTTTGTACGCGCCTCATAGTGCCCCCACTCGTTCAGGAGGCCCTGCAAACGTGTCCCAAAATTATCCGACTCATTTTGTACGCGCCTCAAAGTGCCCCCGCTCGTTCAGGAGGCCCTGCAAATGCGTCCCAAAATTGTCCTGCTCATTTTGTGCGTACCCCAAAGTGATCCCGCTCGTTCAGGAGGCCCTGCATACGTGTCCCAAAACTGTCCTAGGCACTCGTTTTGTGCGCGCCTCATAGTGCCCCCACTCGTTCAGGAGGCCCTGCAAACGTGTCCCAAAATTGTCCGACTCATTTTGTACGCGCCTCAAAGTGCCCCCGCTCGTTCAGGAGGCCCTGCAAATGCGTCCCAAAATTGTCCTGCTCATTTTGTGCGTACCCCAAAGTGATCCCGCTCGTTCAGGAGGCCCTGCATACGTGTCCCAAAACTGTCCTAGGCACTCGTTTTGTGCGCGCCTCAAAGTGCCCCCACTCGTTCAGGAGGCCCTGCATACGTGTCACAAAATTGTTCTACTCGGTTTATGCGTGCCTCAAAATGCCCCGCTCGTTCAGGAGGCCCTGCATACGTGTCACAAAATTGCCCTATTCGTTTTGAGTGCCCCCGCTCGTTCAGGAGGAACTGCATACATGATCCAAAATTGCCCTGCTCGTCCGGTGCGTTACCCAAATGGGTCAAACTCGTACAAAAGCCTCTACAGTCGTGTCTCAAGGTGGCCTACATCGGCAACGTGGGTTGATTGGCTCCGCCAATCAAAAAGTAAGAGTATTTCATGTAAAATGCCTAAAGGCAGAAAGGAGAATATGTTCCAAGTATGAAGCATGTAAAAGTAAGAGTATTAAACGATTTTCCTCTGGTGTAGCAAATGCGGCGCTTTGCGCCGCCCACCAATTTGTTAAAGAAAGAATAGTACCAGTATTGATTGAAAGAAAGCATTTTCGACTAAAATCATCCACACAAACTGCGCAAAGGTCACAACGACACGCGGCAACATATTCGGCACACCCTAGCGTGTCGTTGTGACCTTTGCGCAGTTTGTGTGGATGATTTTAGTCGAAAATGCTTTCTTTCAATCAATACTGGTACTATTCTTTCTTTAACAAATTGGTGGGCGGCGCAAAGCGCCGCATTTGCTACACCAGAGGAAAATCGTTTAATACTCTTACTTTTACATGCTTCATACTTGGAACATATTCTCCTTTCTGCCTTTAGGCATTTTACATGAAATATACCTATGAGTGAAGTCCACACAGCTGGATTGCCTGTTCTCAATTTGAAATTTCCTCGTCGCGACCTACCGACCGACCGACCGACTGTACAGCCAACACAAGACCACCCTGAACCAAGGGAAAACACATCCTCCCACATGTTGAGACGGTGGCGCGTGAGCGTCTAATCTCCGCCCAGAAACCGGCCAAATTTCCTGTTTCTCTCTGCTCCAGTCACCATATGCGACCGCTCTCTTCGCAGTTTGTCTTGTGTTGCCGCCACCACTGCGCAACCAACTGTTGATAGCGACACCCCGGGCGGGACCAGTTGTTCTTTCGGCTCGGCAGCTGACAACTTCAGTCCAGACAGCCTCTGTTCGCACGTCAGACGGTCAGCTCTGTTACTTCTCCTCCGTTGACGGCCCCCTATTTCGCCGCAAAGTTGAGTTTACCTTTGCTTTTTCCCCCAACTTCTTTGGGTTAGTTTGTTTACCCATCGCATTAGGCCTCAGTGAGTGAGATTTCAACCTCAAACTGTTGTTGAAACGTCCCGTGGACACCTAGTTCATACGGTACCCACGACTGTTTTCCCTTTCCTGTGTTTGTCTGCAGGTATGCAGTGCTTATCCGCCTTTGACAAGCGAGGCCTGCAAAATGGGTTACTTTTCTTACTGTACGTTTCTTCGCGCTCCGCCGCACCTAGTAATTGAGTTACAGAGTGATAGGTTCGTTCCGCCTCCCCAGTGGTCGCTGCCGTCGGTCTGGAGTGCCTTGGGAGCTGATTTCTTCGCGCCTCGAAGATCTCAGAGTGTTAACTATGGCTGTGTGATGTGTTTCAGCTAAACACTCGACGAACTTTGATTGATCCAGCACCAGTGTGCTGTCCCCAACGCGGCTGTCACGAGATACATAGCAGCACGCATCCTCAGAGTCCATATTTTGTCACTGTTCTCTGGCATGGCATGTGACGGTTAGCGTCACCCAACGCTGCTTATTGTTCCCGTACGTGACTGTACCCCTAGCCGCCTACTATCGCTCTGGGGCTGACGGTCGTCACGCGACCGGGGGTTTTATAGCCGCCGCTAGAGAAATTGGAGAGAACACGTCGGCTCGCCAGGTATTCCGGTAACTTTGAAGAAGCAATCTTGTCTTTTCCTTGACTTGGCGCGCGCCGGAATGCGTCGGCGCGGCGGCATCTTGCGCAGTAAACGGTGGCCAAAGATAAACGACCGTCTTTCTTCCTACGGTCGAGTCGAGAGAGTGCCATTCCATCATGCAACAGAGCCGCTACTGGAATTGCTTCGCTCCTCCGCTGGCCTGCTACTGGTTGGAGTGGCGCGAACGGTAGGGACGAATGTGATGCCCTTTTCCCCGACCCACACCCGTTCCATTCCCCTGGGATTTGGGTCATAAGCTCGCTTCTTTCTCCGCTCTGCTGGGCCATATATCTGTCTCGCGTCTCGATCCGGGCCCTTTTGATGTCTGTCTACGTCGCACCATGTAGAACTAGAAGGCCGTAGGCGTGCGCGCGATTGGTCGACGGGAGGAAACCGGTCTTCCACAACGAGTTACATACGTAAGGCTTCCGCACCTCGAGTTCCCCGGTTCAGTGGCTAGCGCCTAGGGCCATAGGGCGTCGGACGCGCGCTTAGGACAACCTGCTCCCTGTCTCACGACGTCGGTGCCAAGGCTCTAACCTCCAACTCGCCTAACCCTTTGCTACGTAGGTACGAATTATCATATCGGGTTGTTTACCCTTTTGTTAAGATAACACATGTACCTTTCCTGCCAGTGACAACAGCATAGGCAACTACGGTATCGTCAAGAACTGCATAGGGCTCAGATCACAACTTTTTTCGAGACGCATGTGTGCACCTGTCTGTTCCGCGCTGCACCATTCATTAGTACCATTTCCGCCTACGCTTTGTTGTCCGTAACCATGGGTGTTATTCTCAGCGCTCTATACAAACATTTCCCTTGACACGCCTTCCCAACAGCCATCTCTGCAATGACTAATAGACAGATTTATCCGAAACAACGCGATAGCCATAGTTGCCAAGAACTGCAACGCAGTTCTCGCAAGATGCGCGATCCTGCAGACTGCGAACTTGACGGCCTTGCTCGCAAATTCTCCTACGAAGTCAGGTAATTCAGAAATGGCGTTCGGTCAGCCAATCAGCACTCCTGTGGAGCTGTCAAAGTAGTAAAGTGGAGAAAGTGGTTTCAAATTCAGAATTTATGGAAGACATCAGCTGGAGGAGGCGCGCCCTGTGACCATGGGTCTGCATCTGCACTCTCCCATAGAGGAGGCCATTGAGAAGTTCGACTTGGCCGACAAGACCATTCTCAAAGGGAACTGGACTTATCTGGCCAAGAAGAAGGAGCAACTGGGACAGAAAATCTTCCAGATGATCTTTGAGCAGAGTCCTGAGGCCAAAGCCATGTTCCCTTTCATGAGCAAGACTCACGGATCGGAGGAGAGAATGAAGTTCCACGCGCTGCAGTTCATTAAGGTTGGTACATTGCAAATCCACTAAGTGACCATTGAATTGGTGTGATGCTTGTGCACATGTGTTCTCGATGACTTTCTTCCCCTTCATGAAGTCTGCTGATTGTGTACGTAGTTGCTACTTATTCACTGTGCATCTCCACGATTCTCCAGATCATCGAGACGACAGTGGAGCATCTGGAGCGGCCGGCGGCGCTGTTGAGCGTCCTGCGCAACCTGGGCAAGGTGCACGTGCGCGTGGAGAGCCAGCGCGGCTTCCGCAGCCACTACTGGTCCGTCTTCGTCGAGTGCACCCTGCGGCAGTTCCGCAAGGCCCTCCAGTCCCACTACCACGGCGTGAAGGGCCGGGAGCAGCAGCTGGACCGCGCCGTGGTCCTCTGGCGCCAGCTGCTCCAGGGCCTGGTCGACACGATGCTGAAGAGTTTCGAGAGCGAGCGGAAGATGCACAGGGACCGCAGAGAGGTCGAGGAGCGCATCAGCAGACTCTCAGCCGCCAACACCACCCCGGCCAGTTCGCCCGCCCTCGAGCGCCCAGCAAACGTCGCCACCAACGACGCACATCCGACACCCCCTCCTCCTGCAATCATCCTGGTAGCCAAGACGAAAGAACACTTCGTCTGAACACTCAGCGTCCAAATGTTTCCTGGCCCACTGTTGTTTGCACTGCCGCAGTGCCAACATCGCTGTTCGCTGAATGCATGTAGATGGCGTTTATGGAAAGACAGTTTAGCTAATACTCGTCTGTAGTTCGATAAACTGTTCGGAGACACGTTCAATAGAAGTGCCATTCAACAAACAACGGACTATGACAACAGCAGCAACATTGTCAGCTCCCGAGGTGGCCCGAAGTAAAACGTATGCCGCACTTTCGACCAGACTGCAGATGCAGGCGTAACGAAACCATATGTTTCCAACAATACGCTTGCACACAGGAAGTGCGTAGTTATGCGCCTTGCATCTTTTTGACAGACGGCTAGAAAACGCCACCAAGCCAGTTACAATGATACAACAAAATTCGTTTCTAGTTCAGCGAACGGTACACCCTGGGTGACAAATCCGCCAGTGAACAGGTTCATCATTTGTCTACTTTGCGATGCCTAACTCAGAGTTAGTTCTTATGTAACTCTCATTCGTCGTACATATTTAATCGTCGCTAACAGCGCTCAAGAAGCCATCAAAACAAGTGCCACGTGTTAGCCGTGTAGTCAGACACACATTCAACAGCTTATTCAAGACGTAAGTAGAGGACAAACAAGATGTTAAGGCAGACCTCGCGTTGCATATGGAGATTCAATGAGACATCTTATGCTCAGGCCAAGCGTCCTTGAGGCAGTCGCGGCTACAGAAAGTGCATTTGTGCTTCCACCACTTGTAGTGGCGCTTCAGGCGTTTGCACTCTCTGCAGACGAGGAAGCGCGCCTGGCCCTTCTGACGGACGAGTCCGCAGTGGTCGCACTTCCTCTTGACGACCTCCTTCAGTCGACTGGCGATGTCGTAGCGCAAGACGCCCTTGCTGCGCGGATCGCCGTAGATGAGCGCGTAGAGCGTCGTCTGCGGCCCCATGTACTGCAGGCCGAACAGAGGCAGGCGGTAGTCGGTCAGCTTGAGACAGCGGCGTCGTTCCTCCTCGAAGGGGCGCAGGACGGCCACCACGGCGTCCTCGGGGAAGCTGCGGTAGAGGGCGAACTTGGCGCAGAAGCCGACGAAGTAGAACCGGCTGTTCCGCCGCCTGAGACACTGCAGCGCCGGCGGCAACTGGTCGACGTCGAAGCGTTGGCGCTTCTCCTTCTCGCCCTCCGACTTCCACAGGGCGACGCGCTCCACGCGCTTCTCGTCGCTGGCCAGCAGCGACCACTTCTGCCCGTCTCCCTCCGCGCCTGAAGAAACGCAGCGTCCCTATCAATCCGCGCGTATACTTGAATCGAAAGGGCAGACCGCGAACAAAGTTCCACGGCTGTCCCAACAGGTTAGCGTCCAGGTCGAACTTGACGATGCGGTCTCCAAAGTCGAGGCGCTTCTCGTCCGAGCGGATGGAGAAACGGCGCAGATCGACGCCGCCCTGGTGGCGGCGAGTTATGGCGAGTAGTTTTCCTGAGACAAAAGTTACGCATGAAGTGGAGCAGCAGCAGCTACATACAACCGTGTACGTACTCAACTGCTCAACAGGTAGTACTGTGTAGCCTGTTCCTCCTCCTGGTGCCGATGTCGTATCTGACATCTGACCTCTGACATTGTACAAGCTGGAGATGTCGCTGAGAAATGCCAGATGTCCGTTGGACATTACTCAGCTGGCATCTTACATTTCTCTTCTGACATCTGACAAAGAATCATCTGACATGCCAATTTATCCAGCTGAGATTGGACAGAACTTTATTTTTTGTCAACTCAGGACAGGGAGAGGATAGTTTGATTCCTACCGGAGTGTGGATGCAAGAATAGCTTTTCGGTAAGACCCTGGTGCTCTTTGGGAGGAACCCTGTAGGAGAACGGCACACCTTCCTTGACACCGACAAGCCGTCGTCCAGCGGCGTCAAATCTGAACAGATCAGACTGTATTCAGACCAGAAGCTTTCAGTTAGAGCCCACTCTACCCCCGTCCTCGCCCTACTGACTGCAGCGAAAGCACCACTGCGGCCATGGCTTTCACAGGTGTATCTCCACTGACGCCGCCCATCATGGCCATGGCAGCGGAGCAGTACTGGGCGCTGCAGCACACAATGTAGACCTTCGACTCCACCTCGTCCACGGCCACGCAGACGCTCGACAGCGGGCCACCCAGCAGCGCGTCGAAATTCTGCAAAGTATCAGATGACAATTCAGTCACTGAGCGATATCTATCGGCCACACCACACACCTGACGATACAGTTCCACGTCCTTCTGCGCTCCAGGTGCAGTGGTCAGATGAGAAAGCACCACGGTTCCGGTGCCGTTCATACCCTGGCGAAGGTAGAGCGACGGATGCTGCTTCGTGTCCGGACCTCGCCTTCGAATGGCAGCTTCTTCCAGAATCAATGTCGTGGTGTTTTCCGCATCCGCAAAGGCGCAACGAACCTTCCCCGTGTAGCTCTTGCACAACAGAGGAGAGGCTGACCATGCCATTCTGGCGCCAGTACCTCTTGCTATCAGCTCAGCTGCCTCGAATCAACACTGCTGGACAAAGTAACGACTCAATAAACCGATAGATAGCCTCTAACGGATTCGAATTTTGGCGCCGGAAAATATGCAACAGTTGCTGCACTGCCCTGACTGAGCCAAGGGATAATTATTGACCAGAGGTTGGTATTCGTAGCGTTCCGTACTTGAAGTCCCGGCGAATCAGGGCGGAGTACTACGGTAATTTGCGGTAATCCAGCGTGTAAGAGAATCTGCGGAAAGACCTCGGCACTTGACTGGCTGAATCAGTTTCGCAAGCTTGTTGCGCCTGGCATCATAGGTGCAGGCGGGGGGGGGGACGGGGGGGGGAACCCCCCCCCCCCCCCCTCTGGCCCTGGCCTCTAGTGAACTTTTCACTGATACTCCCCCTGGCATCCGAAATTCAGAAAAAAATCCGGAAATTTCGGAAATTTTCTTGTATTTTTGGCAGTTTTTGGTCCTATTTTGTCCAAATTTTCGCCTGCGGCGCTATATTTCGATTATTCATGCACAAATTAGCGCGTTTTTGACCAAATTAAGGCGATTTTTAGCGTATTTTTGGCCATTCTAAAAAGCTTTTCACTGGTCCCGGGACCCCCCCCCCCCCCTCTCAAAAATTTTCCTTAACTAGAACCCCCCCCCCCCCTGGCCTCCGGGTGGCCTGCACCTATGCCTGGCATGGAAACCGTTCCAGTTAGCGGTGCAGCGCCACTGGGTGTGACCGGCGGGAAACTGGTGGCCGCAGGCGACGACCTTGGCCTCTATTTGGTCGGAGGTTGGAATCCTGGTTTTGTGGATGGAAGCAGCAACGGAGACAACAGCTACGTTAGGGACGTCTGGAAATTCAGTTTCTTTCAGAAGAAGTGGACAAGACTCTTTTGCGGCTTGGATGATGCCGGAGTGAGTTTTGGTAAGTGTCGGATATGCCGTTTACTGCAATCGTCACTCTTTCAGGCGCCGCTCAGCATGGCGTCTCACTCTTGTCACTTCTTGCCCCATGACTCACTGCTCATGTACGGCGGTAGTTTGTCCCCAACCGACAATAACTCCACCTCAAACGATGCCAACGTTCACCTTTTCTCGCTCAATAACAAACAGTGGTCGTTACTTGACAATGTTGGGGGCGACATCCCAAACTTGTATCGCTTCTTCGACGGACACTGGTTTGGCCGAGACAGTTGCCTAGACGCCGATTCGGGGCTTCTCTACTCATTGTGTGGTGGTTCAAGAGCAAGATTGCTGCCTGGCACCGATGAAGAGAATGACGACGAGGATGACGGTGACCACTGGGGAAACCTACCATATGCCATGGACGTGTGGGTTACTGTAGTTCAAGGTCAAGTCGCGTACTGCCTCGAAACTGCTCTTTGTGGGTTTAGACCGGTAAAGAGAAGTATCTTCTGCTTGGATCTTCACCAGAAGGTGTGGCGTCACCTGTCCGACATCCCTTACCCCGATTCCAGAAGGCAGTTACCTATGTTTCGAGACAAGATCGTACTCTATCAAAACTGTCTTTACGTGTTTGCCGGCTGCGTGTCTGGCGGAATGGATCTGTACGCCAGAAATTTTCCCGCAGAATGCGCTCAAGATCTGGCGAATCCATACTGCCTGAACTTGCAAACCATGGTGTGGACCCGCATACAGCACCGATCTCTGGCCTCGCCGCCATCTCTGGCCTGCTACGCCTTGTCCCAGCGCGACCACTTCGTGTACCTGAGCGGAGGCATCTTGAATGGCACCCAGGGCGTCGTCTCGACGGCAGTGTGGCGCTTCGACCTGGCCACGCACGAGTGGCAGCTGCTGTGCGAAGGCGAGGAGGGCGGACTCCAGCGCTGGTTCCACGACACGGCCGTCGCCGACGGCTGCCTTTACTCCTTCGGCGGCGCCGTCAACCGCCACTACAGCTCCCGCGACGTTCGTCCCAGCAACTTGTCCAGAATGAGAGTTCGGCCACAGACCCTCGCTTCCGCTGCGATGGACTCGATAGCCACTCACTTCGGACAAGCGCTGTCGAAACTGAGCGATGAGGAACTGAGACAAGTCTTTCCGGAGAGATTCGTGCAGATGGTTTTGTTTTGATGATCTGACCTCAGCCGGTCATCTGTACCCTTGTCGATAGTGTGCTGTGGTCTGTCGTCGCTGTCTGTTCCTCGTTGTGTATTGAGCCCGTCGAAGGATCTTTGACAAAGAGTGAAGGTGGTCAAGCGCATACAACGGCGAGCACGCGCTTCTCCAAAACCAGTTCTGATTCACGTCACACGTCGACGGCAGTGAAAGTCGTAGCGCTACGCAATAGATGATACGATCCGCCAGAAACGGCGACTTTTGCGTCTCTTCACTGTTGTGCATGTTCCCTTCCCTTTTCACTTTGCCTGCCTGACTGACATGGACGTAGTGCGTGTGGAGGGTGGGGCTCCGCCGGGAATGAATGGCCACTCACTGGTATCCGCACAAAATGGATGCGGTCTGTACTTGGTGGGCGGCTGGAACCCCGCTTTCTTCGAGGAAGCATCGAGAACTGCAGACAACCACTACATCAGAGACGTTTGGAAGTTTAGCTTCTTTCACAAGAAGTGGACCAGATTGTTCTGGGGCGAGAGTGGATCCGCCGTAAGTTAGGAATTAGCTTTGAACAAGCAATTTAGAAGATCCCGTTTCTTATCACGGCACAGTTAACCAATGATGCCAAACTTCCCCAGTTCACCACCACACGTGTAAAGTTAGCACATCACTGGAACAATGGTTTCAAGATTTGTCAACAGCAGCAAAATAGCAAATTCGGCTGTACCAAGAACAATAATGGAACAACAAATATTTAACAAAATGGAGCAAGAAACAAACATATTTACTACTAGTGATGGCAATTTTCAAAATTCTGAAACTGGGTAAGTACAGGTAAGTATACCCAGTTTGCAGCAAAACTGAGTAAGTACAGCCGAAAAAACTGGGTAAACTGGGTAAGTATAGTGAAAAGCTATGAAGCCACTACCCTTCTGGTCACGCTTCAAAATACTGTACCAACAGACTTCTGGCGTAATTGTGACGACACTGCTATTGTTTCGACTGGTATTCGCCCGTTGTTCACTTGTAGAACCAATGGGAATACGCTCGCAAGATGAGTGAAACTATAACCACATGGAGGTAGATGTGGACGCATGTTTCTCAAGATGACTGTGCTGTGACATTTCGCTATAAATCAAGCGTTTTCCACCTCACAGCACTTGTTTCTGGTCTTTGGCTAACGCAAAGCACCTACCTACTTCACAACCAAACTTACTGCACATTTGGTGACATCTAGAATGATACTCTATCTTGGATTATACATGGTATCTCCCTCCAAGACATGGGCAATAGGCAACTTCGCTAGCGAGAGGATTGAAGAATACGGTTTACCCAGTTTATAAACTGGGTAAAAACTGGGTAAGCAAAACTGGGTACCCAGTTTTCTTGCTAAAACTGCTTAGGTACGCAGCAAAACAACTGGGCAAAAGTAAAACTGGGCAAAACTGGGTAGGTATAAACTGGGTATACCCAGTTAAAATAAACTGGGTATACCCAGTTAAAATAAACTGGGTAAAACTGGGTAAGTACTTCCCAGTTTTCAGTTGCCATCACTACTTACTACGCTAGCAGTATGGCACTGTTTGGCCGGTGCTACGCCGGAGTTGCCATTCTAAACAACGCGACGCGGAATTTCAGGTCCCTCTCAGTTTGGCCTCTCACTGTTGTCATGTCTTGCCCTGTGGTTCCCTGCTCGTATGGGGGGGGGGCACTTTGTCTCCTATTGACCGTTCGTTGTCTAACGACCCGGACATTCACATCTTTTCTGTAGACAAAAGGGAATGGACGGAGCTTAGGGACATTGGTGGAGATTGCCCAGACTTGTACCGTTTCCTTGACGGTCACTGGTTTGGCAGAGACAGCTGTTTCGACGCCGAACTTGGCTTACTGTACTCGCTTTGTGGAGGCTCCAGGAGAAGAAACTTGCCAGATGCTAACGATTGGAATTATGAGCATGTCTTCGGGCTACCGTACGCCATGGACGTGTGGGGTTACTGTAGGCTGTAGACCCATTTACCTACATGACAACAAAGCATGTGCTACCACTTTGCAGTTCGATGAAGAGGAGTGTCTTCAGCTTCGACCTCACCAAGAAAAGGTGGCGTCATATGTCAGACGTTCCTTATCCAGAGGGCGGAAGACTGCCTAATTTTCGCGACAAAATCGTCTTCTACGACGGCCGCTTGTATGTCTTTGCGGGTACGACTTCAGACGCGTCGCGGGTGGATCCGCGAACAACGTCGAGTGACTTCTCGGCGTATTTCAATAGTGCTTTTTGCCTCGAGCTGCAGACCATGACGTGGACCCGAATACAACACAGGTCCCTGCAAACGCCTCCTTCCCAGCAATACGGTAACCTGACGAAGAGCCGCGCAGAAG
>JASAMZ010011717.1:0-70935 GCA_030248115.1 Linhomoeus sp. GSCO2_2
ACCCGGCACTTTCCGCCGCTCCCGCCGCATGACGTTATTAACACTGGCCGTTTGCGGCGCCACCAGTCGATTTATGGCGACCCCCGGTTCTGGCCAATCATCGTTTGCGCAGCCTCCGTAGGCCGCGCCCCCTTCCAGCCGCCGCATAAAGAGCGCATCGCGGCCGCTCGGCGGCATTTCTTCGCGCCCGAGTTTAAGCGTATTGTTCCGCCTTTCAGAGAGAGACAATGTGAGCTATGGCCAAAGCGAAGAGGCCTGTGGGACGACCGAGAAAGAAGAAGCCGCCTGACGTCCCTGTCAATGGGGCGCTGGCAAGCAACGTTGCTTCCTTGAAGGAGCTTAGAGCGATGGGGAATAAGATCGTGAGGGGTCTGAGAAAGTTGCCCGATTATAAACCCGTCGATCGAGTGGCAATCGAAGCCAGAGTCAGGCTACTGAAGCTGCGGCTAGTGGGAGAGCAGTTGTCATCCGCTCTGGTCAACAGTTGTGGCCCAAATCAGACCAGCAGGCCAGTTCTGGAGCCCATCAGCGATGATGAACAGGACAAGGAAGATGGAGAGGAAGAGGAGGAAGAATTAGATCAGACTCAGCGTCAGGTGGAGAGCCCAGAGATAGAATTCGTGCAGGAGATCCTCAGGGGCAAGACCAGATCACTGAATTTGCCATCGCCAGTGGAACCAGCGCCAGTATCCCAGGGATTCAGCGAGACGGCCAGCCATATGCCTCAGACGCCCACTCAACCACCACAGATCAGTCCAGGCCTACCCACTGACACAGTGGCATTCGAAGTGAGAGAGTTTGAAGATTGGAGAGGGAACTTTCACGTCCCTGAAACCCCGGCTTTTCAGATGCCAATGAGTCCCATAGAGGAGAGCCCAGGGGCGATTGACGAGCGCCCAGAAAATCAGGCACGGCCACAGGCGCGGCACACAGCCCAGAAGAGAAGCAGCGTCAGCGCAGAGACCATGGAGGAGAGACGAGCGGCGCCCAAAGTACAGCAACGGTCAGCGATAAGAATTCCGATTCAGCCGGCGCCCAAGCAGCACAGTCACCAGCCGCGGAAGCGCAAGCGTGCTGCTGCGCCCAAACAATTCAAGCGGTCCGCGCGTGCGCCCGTGTTTAACTTTAACTAAGGTTGGACGGTGCGCGAAACTTGAGACCAGATTTGTATTGGCTAATGATCCATTAAACTTTAACACAATTGGCAGTGATCTTTGAAGAGACAATGAAATGACGATGCGTCACACCTTTCGACCAACTCAGCTTTGGGAAACCTAAGATTGCGTACCGTCCAACCCAGCGTGCCCAGTGTAAGCAGCGTGTTCCCAGAGTGACCCAGTGTATTCCCAAGCTCTACCATCGATTGACAACCAAGTTTTCTCAGCGGTTCAGTTCTGTTCGCTTGCTGCGCCCATCTCACCACACCGACCCGCACTTCGTATTCTCTCCGACTACCGTTCTGGCAAATCAATGAATCAAGCTGCAGTTTGATGGAAGGAATTTGTGAAGTTTGCCCTAGCTTAACGCTCACACAGACATTGATTTGTCAGGAACCACGTTGCGTCATGTACCATGTATTACATTAACCCATTTTACGTAGGTTTGCTTCCGTCGCTTTTGTGTTTCTTGTACTAAGGTGGTAAGCCCGTCGCGTTTGGGTAGTGGTGCTTCTTGTTTGTCTTCATTCGCTGGCGCGGTCTGTTGTAATTCTACTATTGTAGCCTAGCTCTAATCGATAATGTGATCGTCCCTACCCCGCCTCGCGTTTCGCTTAGCTCAGTATGTAGTTCTAGGTTTTATAAGTTTGCGAAGTGCACAGGACCGTTTAACACTTAGCGCGAAGTGCTTGCAGCCAAATGTGTCCAATATAACGCTGTTGAACAAACCCTGACACACAGCGATGCGACGCGCGAAATGCGATTTTACCGCCGCCCGCCCCGACTAACTGCCTGTAACGGCGGGTAAATCGGGGAGAAGGGTGGAAGCCGGGGGGGGGGGGGGGGGTGAACCCGTGAACTATGGGCGGGGCGTGAGAGGAGAGGGAGAGGGGCCCTGTGAGATGGAAATGGCAAAAGGCAGTCGCTCTGTCGGCAGTCTGTCGCTCTCTCTGTATCTGTTTCTCCACTGCATCGGATGGATGGATATGAGGGGGCAGGCCGAAAACAGGCGCAGTCCGACTTCGTGCGTTGTTCCAAGCGACTCTGGTGGGGGCCCGCACGCGTGGAAGAGGCGGGGATGAGGCGGGGGCAGGATCGGGTGATGGCTGATGGGTGAAGGAATGGCTGGGAAAGGAAGTGGGGACGAGAGGAAGACGGAGCGGCCTGATCATTTCTTCGGGATGCGCGCGCGCCGACGCGCGTTCACAGGCGCGCAAACCCATAGAGCACAGACAGTCGCGCAGTTAGAAGGCACCCGACAGCCGATGCGCTTCGGCGGGCTGCCTGTGAGAGCGGCAGGCGTCTCACTCCTTGCTTGCGCAGATCTAAATTCCGGTTTCGCTTCCCGCGGCGCATGGTCTCGTGCCATCGCTTCTCTGCCCGATCCCATGCATATTCCGCAAGGTAGGTAGCATGCAGACGTGGTATTTGCATTCCTTCTTGTCTCTTTGCAGACACAACAGATCGGAAGACGAATGCGTATTGATGGCGCCAGGCGAGCGCCAGCCGCCAAACCGGTCATGGATCGGTCGCGCAAATCGTGCGAATTCTGCGGTGCAAATGGCTGTAGCTGAACTGAAATTGTAATAGCCCGCCAGCTACCGTATACACATGCAGAATATGGTAGCTCTAGACATGCAGTAATATGATTACCAGCTCGTCACTCGATCGCGCAATTATCGACTCGCTGCCACGGGAATGTAGGCAGAAAGAACTGTGGATGCATTGCCAGCGGCGGAACGATGTGTACCCACCACCCACCAATTGTTGCGCTTTGTGTGGAGCGGCTTGTCTATTCGTAGCGCTGCCCGCAGGCAGACACAAAGAGATGCATACAAAATTCCGCTGCTGCTATAATTATCCTGTCAGATTACAGAAATAGACGAATGCATCACTCCTACAGAAACGCGACCACTGTGATTTACATTGGTGTGCAGTACGAGTAGGTAATTGTGAGTTTTGATAGGGATGAAATTCGACTACAAGCAATCTGCCGCCCCCTCCCACACCGACATTATTATGCACGCTTAGGTTCACGGGTGCCCTAACTAACTAAGAGTTGACTACTGTAGATTCAACGTGTCACGTGCCGCGTGCGAATATGCAGTCGTCTACATAAGACAACATCCTACACTACGCAAGACGACGGCGGTTTGTAATCTTCCCATTCGCTTCGGTACAATTGCTCTCCACCCCATAATCTGCCTGTAAGGCGGGAACGTGCGAACTTCGTTTTCGCGAAACGTCGTTTCGATTGCAACCGGCGGAGACGACTAGCGAAAAGCGGCGCAACACGCAAACTATAGTGTGACGTCGCCATCCGCGCAAAATCGTCACAGCCCGACCCTGGACGGGTGGAGGGTGGGTGCATATAAGTCGACTTCCGTCTAAAGTTTGGGACAGTAGCTCTACAAGGGATCTCAAAGTCGCGTAACGCGATACTCTTGCTCACTAGCGGCGATGTCGAAGCGAGTTTCAATGGTTGTTTATTCACACTCCCACTCAATTTCTGAACTCTAAACTACCCTACTTGATGTGTATGTGCCAATTTGCGTGGGTGCAGTCACTTGCATAGTTCATTGGCATGCTATGCTGCTACTCGCATCCGTAGTTGCGGCGCGTTACGCGTAACAAGTCGATAGCTTGACTTTCGAAAGTTACAATGCGGTTGTCGTTGCCAGCCGGTGTATCATATATGTATCTACGTGTCATTTCTGGCCGCCAGTACGCACGCACAATAAACCACAGACATACGCGACCAAAATACATAGTGGACGCCGCCAGGCACTAAACATCAGTGATCAGTCTGCGTCTGCACGCCAATCTAAATTGTCGTGCCAATAGTGTGCGCTGTCTGGAACGTTTGTCAGGCTGAACGTCCTGGTCGGACGAGATTTTCGGCTCGACGTATGCGCATCTGAAGAGAGGGAAGGAGGGGAGGGTTGGTACGTAAGGAGGGGGGGGGGGGGGCTTTGTGGTTGGTCAGATCGGATTAACGGCCTATTCAGCTGGAGGGACGGAAGAGTGGACGTCGGGCGGCTGTCAGGCGAACGTTCCTATCCTAAAGCGTACAAATGCGACTAAATTTGCGCGTTGCGCGCTCGACGGCGGATGAGCTGTCGCCCCGGCTAGGATATTATTCTGTGCGAGGCGCGCGTTTACCGTCATCGGTACGGTGTATTGGCGGACCTTCCATAAGCCCCCACCCCCGCCCCCTTCCTCCATCATTGCTCATCGTCCATCCCACTCTCACTAGCTCCCAGACAGATTCTGCTTCCCTCAGCCGGCGACACCCGGAGAGCTTGGCGTGCGTGCGTGCGTCCGTCCGTGCGTGAGTGCGTCCGTCACGCTCCCAGATCTCGGCGTTGGAAAAGTCGTAGAGAGACGATCTTGGGCTCTACGGACAGGTCTCAACTCATTGACCGGGTCGCTTGGTATGGGTCGAGACTCAAAAATTTGAATTTCGCGAGTTGCAGTAACCCGAAGGTCCAAAATGCCAAACGCCTCTAACTCGCTCGTCTTATTTCGTAGAGCCGCGATCGACACGTCAGATGAAAGCTCTCGATGTGCTTTTTCATGCTGCTGCAAGTTTTGTCAATTACGCAAACACGCACAGCGGAAAACGCCATTTTCGATATTTTGACGCAAAAATCGCTCTAATTCGCTCAACTTGCGTCGTAGAGAGACGAGCTCCGACTGACCACCCAGATTACTATGGTAAGTCTACATCTCTCTAGGACGCAAGTTGAGCGAGTTAGAGCGATTTTAGCGTCAAAATGTCGAGAATGGCGTTTTCTGCGGTGCGTGTTTGCGTGATTTAAAAAACTTTTGCAGCCGCATGAAAGAACGCGTTTACAGCTTTCATCTGACGTGTCGATTGGCGCTCTACGACGTAACACGAGCGAACTAGAGCCGTTTTGCGTATTGACCTTCGTGTTACTGTAGCGCGCGCAATTCAAACTTTTGAGTTTCGAAACCTTCTAGTTGAATGATCAGTGAGTCGAGTCCTATCCGTATAGCCCAACCTCTCTCTACGACTTCCCAACGCCGAGATCTGAGAACGTTATAGACGGACGCACATACGCCGAGCTTTCGTAGGGTGTCGCCCGGCTTAGGCCGGTCGAAAAAGTGAAGGTCAGTCCGTCCACCATCTAGCCCTCGAAAGCTATCGATTAAAAAGAACCGCTTCCAAATCGGTTGAGGGTTGAGGCACGCGCGAGAAATCTTGAGGCGCGAAACAATGTTTTCGTTGCCTCCACTATAGCCCGTCTAGGGAGGAGGGCTTAAACACCCTAAATTGTGCAGAAATAGACGAAAAATAGTGCTGCAGGTCAAAATTCCGCCCGCACTGGACCGGACTCTGGTGTATGTATACGGCACCGCGGTTGCTACTGCAGCGCTTCAGTTCAAATTCAAAATTGACAGATTACGGTAACCGATGACACTTCCAATGGAACTTTTGGCGCGCAAAGTTGACCTAGCAGCGCAATGGCGAATGTTGCGTGCACCAATCACCGAGAAGTTTGAAAGCCACCCGCTGCGCAGTCGGCGTCATCTCTTCGTTCTTCGGCGTAGCCTTCGTTCATTCTGTGTTTGACAGTTTTGTAATCGCAAGATTTGTAAAAGTCAAGTTTCTCTGTTTTTATACTCCACAAAAAGTGTGGAGTATATAGCGATTGTGCGCGAAACGCAGTAATTTCTAACGGATGGTGTTCGCGCGTGCAGCGGCCGATTTGCAAACGGTCTTTTGCGCTGGGTAGGGCTAGTAAGTGGGCAGGGTGGAAAACAAACGGGGTCACGCTGCGGGACCCCGTTGGCGGGAAATTCAAAAATTTAAATTTTCAAAGTACTGAAAATTGGGTTGGGCAAGGTAGAACTCGAAAAAGTTGCATATAATGGTATATACTATCTTTTGATATGTTGTAGCCCTCGATAGTGCCGAGTCGGCAAAAAAAGAATTGGATCGCTGCGGGACCCATTTTGGCGCCAAATTTGAAAAATTCGCGATTTTTCGCTATTTTCCGACTTTGACGGTTTGCTGTGCGCGATAGGTAGCAGCTAGAGCCGCGAGACCGCTTTTGTTGCTCCTTCCCAGATGTCCTCTATCGAATGAGCCATGAACGGAGAAAATCGGTTGAGACACAAAAAAGTTATTTTCCCGCAACTTTTTTGACTCCGGGGTCGAAAATTGCAATTTTCGCGTTTCGGCGTCTGTAGCTCTCGAATGCGTTGCCGACTCATTCCAAAGTTGGTTTCAAACGATTCTGCGCTTAAATTTGGCCCAGAAAAGTATTTTCGAAAAATTTTCGGGATTACAGTATCCCTGCCGCGTCGGTTTGAACTTTGGGCGTCGGGTCGACTTTGGCAATATTATGCTCGATTTCGGGGTTTTGGGGGTCGCTGATTACGAATTTGGCATTCGTTTATCGTTTAGATAATGTTTGAACATAGATGTGACGAATTTGCATGCTACCGTACCCCAAGTGCAGAATTTCGGTTCTGCGAGTCCGTAGGAAATTAGGGCTGTTGTATGTTGATTCCAGGGTATTCTGGGATGTAGATCACGAATTCGGCATTAGTTTTGCGATTGGGGGTGTCAGGGGGCCACAAGAGCAGATGAGTCACCGTGCGTAGGAGTTCAAATTTGTGGAGTATACTGCGTCCCCCGGACGACTTGCCTGGTTAATAAGATAGTAACCAAAACAAGAAAAGTTCAACGGCTTGGCTGCACCACGAGCGGGTGCGTTTAAGAGCGTGTACGAGGTGAATTAAAACCGGTTGCATGGTTGCAAATGTGCTGTCTACTGATTCGAACTGAGAAGCCACTATCACGAGGAGAATTCAAAAGGTCAGGAAAGGCAAAACTGCTCCAGCTTGCTCGTCTTGCGTTGTGGAGTGGAGAGACGATGGCTCCAAATGTTCGCCGTGCGTCGTTGAGAGACGCTCGTTTCTTTGGATAGGCCTCGACTCGCTAATCTTTGTTCTATTGGCTACAGAAACCCAAACGTCGAAAACGCAGAACATCTCTTTCTCGCCCATCTTACGTCAATGGAGTGATCGACGCGTATCTCTTTAGGGAGAACCCGAGTACATGTGGAGATGATTCCATGTAGCAAGCATTTGTTTGTGACTGTAGTAACCCTTTATGAGATCGAATTCCAAATTAGGCGAAAATCGGTTCAGTGGAGCGAAAGTTGTGGGCGCCTCCTTACTTTCGCTGCCCCTCCGCCAGAGGTTGCGTAACTTCCGGTAACTTGGGACATCCGGTAACCTCCGGCGTCTTAAGCCGCTTTAGACACCATGTGTCCAATCGTTCATGAAAGGGTAAGGAGAGCCTTGTTGGCACTTGGCAGAGCTCAATGACCAACTGTAGAGCGTACACTATGTGCTCTTTGTTTTCGGGACGTGTTGTCCGCTTTGCAGGTGGACATGATACGCCAGAAGCAACACTTCTGCTACCTAGAAGAGGAGGAGGTCACAGTCTGCGGAATGAAGTTTGCCGCCAACCACCTGTGTCTCTACGCCATCCTGGCCAAGAATCCCTTCGGTCTGGCCGAGTTTGAGCAGCAGCTCACGGGGCGACGATTGTTCGAGCTGATCAACGGATGCTACTTTCGACTCGTCGACGTGAGTTGGTATTGGGGTGGGACACTTGATCAAGAATCTTTTCCGATTGGGACACAGGTATGTATGGTAGAAGTTTTATTCCTCTCACAGTTTCGAGCAACTTCGTTGCTTAACTGAAGAATGTTGATCGGTCCGATCAATGCGAAATGTTGGGTGGCTGTACTTCTAATACTAACTTACATGTCGGCCAAGTGAGAGATTTCACAAGCGTGACACTAGCTAATGACAGGGCTGCAAAGTCAAAGTCCCAAGTCTCAAGGGTGGTCAACACGGAAAGTGTAGCTTGCGCAGCGCCTGAGGGGTAAACGGCATTTGAAGTGGAATTGATTAGCCTTTCAAAGATAAAAGAATGGACTCTGTAGCCCGAACAACGCGCAAGATATAGCCAACCAAAGTTACCCGCAGAGTTAGCGTTTTGCCTGTCTGCCTGTGTGGCGCTGCCACCGAAGTACATAAGATATGAAATGTGTGGTCAAGTAGAGTCGAGGTCGCTGAGTACAGTACAGATCCGATGTCCGTTTCTGCTGCTAATTTCGCATTTTCGAGATTCACAATTAAAGTATGGAAATGCGAAAATCGACTTGCCTGATGAACAAGCGGCGAAATTTCTTCAGAAATGGAAATAGCATAGACATTTGATAATTTGTAACACAAAAGGATTTTTTGAAAGTGTGGAATTTAATAGAAATACACAATTATTTGTCAGTATTCCATAAATTAACGCAACTAGAATGTCATTTATTGACGACTGTGAATGCAGAAATGGAAAGGCCGTATTATGCCAATAAGAATTTGTGACATACTCTTACAGCTTTAACAAGCTGTTTTAAAAAAGTTGAGTTGTTTTATTAATACAGAGTGGTTTGTGAGTGTTTTAAAGTGGAAGAGTAAAAGAGTGGATACTTTTGTAAAGTATTTCGAAGCCTTTCCGATATGACGCGCACCCCCCCCCCCGGAGTCCACTATTCATGCGCTACTTCTGACACGCTCCTTTCTGAGGGGCTCTTGCAGGGCAACATTGGGATCGCCCGGGACTAATTTTTGAGCAAGACACACGCATTTCTGAGCGGTTGTTGCAAGGCAACATTGGGATCGCCCGGGATTAATTTTTTTAGCAGATGTTGTTTGTAAGACAAGGGTTTAAAAAAACAAAAGTATTTCTTTAGGAATGACCGTTCAACAACTGCCTCAACGTAAGCTTTCAAACGGTCGAACGAATGCCGCTCTACAACGTAAGACGAGCGAGTTAGGGCCGATTTGCTGTTTGAACCTTTGAGTTACTGTAACTCGCCAAATTCAAACTTTCGAATCTCGACTTCTCTTAACGGAATGATTAGTGTGACGAAACCTATTCAACAAACTCAAGATCGTCTCTCTACGACGGAAGACGAGCGAGTTACAGAAGTTTTGCGTTTTGAACTTTTGGTTTACTGTAGCTCGCGATATTCAAACTTTTGAGTTTCGACCAATAGAAGAACAAATGATCAGTGAGTCAAGAGCTCTCCAGCAACTCAAGATCGTCTCTCTACGACGCACGCTGAGCGAGTTAGAGCGATTTCTATGCTAAAAACGCGAGAATGTCGCTTTTCGTGGTGCGTGTTTGCGTAATTAAGAAAATTTTTTATGCCAAATGAAACAGCACGTCGAGACCTTTTAGTTGACCTATCGCACGGCGCTCTACGACGTAAGACGAGCGTGTTAGAGCCGTTTTGCGTTTTGGACCTTCAGGTTACTGTAGCGCGCGCAATTCAATCTTTTGAATTTCGTCTTCTCTTAACGGAATTATCAGTGTGCCGAAACCAATTCAACGAACTCAAGATCGTCTCTCTACGATGTAAGACGAGCGAGTTATAGCCGTTTTCAGTTTTGACCTTCGGGTTACTGTAGCGCGCGTAATTCAAACTTTTGAATTTCGAAACCTCTTAGCGCAATTCTCAGTGAGTCGAGACCTATCCATAAAGTCCAAGATCTCCTTCCTACGACTTACCAACGCCTAGATATGAGAGCGTGACGGACGTACGTACGCACGCACGAAAAGCTCTCGTAGGGGTTCGCCCGGCTGAGGCCGGGCGAAAAAATCCCAATTTCGAGATATTTCGAACTAACAATGAACAAAAACGTCAAAATCGCCTTTTTTGGTTGATGGGCAAGCCGCAAAAAACGGCCAAATGTTCAAAATTTGATAGACATGCCAAAATTCCGTAAATTGAAGAAAGTTTTGTTTGTGAATGTGAACGCAGAATAGAAAGGTCGTACGCCAAAGCGAACTCTGATAAAGAGCGACTGCACTGCAATAGTTGGCAAGTTTTTTGCTGGATGTGGCGTACCTAATCACAGTTCACCACACATAACGAAACTTCAGATGAACGGCGTCGTATCATGCCGATATCGTTCTCAAGATAACTTCTCTCCAGATACGGCGATGTGCATGCTCGCAATATTGTTCGCTAAGATTTGACAGTCACAATATATGGGTAGAAATTTTTGCACACGCAGCTTGTTTAAACATTGTGTTTAAAGCAGTGGCGGATCCAGGATTTCGGAATGGGGGGGGCGGAATTTTTGAGGCCACAGGGGGGACCAAGATGCTATAAAAGAACGTAAAAAAATTTGCGCCGCAGGCGAAAATTTTGGCCGATTTTGGCCTATGTTGGTACAAAAATGCTTTAAAATAGCGCCGCAGGCAAAAAATTGGGCCGATTTTGGCCTATTTTGGTACAAAAGTGCTATAAAATAGCGCCGCAGGCAAAAATTTTGGCCGATTTTGGCCTATTTTGGTACAAAAGTGCTATAGAATAGCGCCGCAGGCGAAAATTTTGGCCGATTTTGGTCTATTTTGGTACAAAAGTGCTATAAAATAGCGCCGCAGGCGAAAATTTTTTGCTCTGGAGGTGCTGCCGCGCAATTTTTTTTTCTCCGGAGGGGGAATGGGTGGGGCGGTTTGGCCGAATGGGGGGGGGGGGGCGGACGCACAACCGCCCCCCCCCCCCCCCTGGATCCGCTACTGGTTTAAAGTATGTTTAGCTTTTTCGTCTTTTAGGTTCACCTGCCACGATTCAAAGTCGACCGGTGCTACCACTTGCAGAAGTCGCTCCAGGCGCTCGGAATGAAGCACGCTTTTGGCGAAATGGCCGACTTCAGGAAAATATTTCCCGCCACCGACGGCTTCCTCTCCACTTTACTCCACAAGTGTTGTTTCCAGGTGTGCTACCTTGCTGCTAATTGACAGTCGCTTCCTGCCTCCCAGCAAATAGAAAACTTTGCTAGCGAGCTGCGGCGCAAGCTATAGACTACACTTGGAGCAATGACACAAGCTTTGTGTAGAAACTAGGCACACTTTGGCATCAGCATAAAATTGAGACTGTGCGCGTGATAGTGTGCACTGGATAGTGAAGTGTCGCTAGACATTTAGTGGGCAGTCTGGTGGAATGTACTATGTAGCCGCAATTGATCTTGGAGTTTGCATTTTGCTCGTGGTGTCTGGTCCACAAATGGATCAGAAGATTCGCCGCAGGCACACTTTGCGCATATATTGTGGCAACTGATGCAGTGTGATCCGCCGCTGGCACACAGTGCAATAGAAGCGTCTAAATGAGACGACGCCTTTATCTTAGTTTAGATAGAAAAGGGTCTACATGGGACGACGCCCTTTTCTCTTGGGTTTGGCTACAAATTAGCATTGTCACTCCAGAGATCGCAAATTCTCAAATCCGAAACTATTTGCCAAAACCCACGCAGATTACGCCTGACCCACTCGTAAACAAGATTAGTAGTCGGGGGCGAAGCCCCGCTGGGCACTCCTCCCCTCCTCTATAAGAATTCTCAGAGGTTAAGTAGCCTCGTCAAACAGGATGCCCACTAACCAATGAGACTGATGATCTCCTGATCACTCCTAGAATACTAAAGACTAATAGCAAATTCGGAATCGCAACTCTCTAAAACCCCACATTCGACATATAACACACCCAGCTTCAGATGAGCCCACGAAACCATATTTCCACTAGAGGGTACGGTAGCATGCGAATTCTTCGCAAATAGCGGCAAACATTTTCGCAACGCAAAAACAATGTTAGATTCGTGATCAGCGACCCCGAAAAGCCAGAATCGAGTACCTACACAGTGGGTGGCCGGAGCAATCGGGTAGCCAAAATTTGAATTTCAAATTTCCCGCCAAGATACAGACGAAAACAGTGTTTATAACAAAACAAAATCTGAAACTATTTGCCAAATACTTGACAGACTACATATGCCTGATTCATCCATGCAAGGGTATCTTAAAATTTAAGGTATTTGTATTGTCGAATTTTGGGAATTTGGACAAAAACCATGAAAATATTCCTAATTTGGTTAATTATAGAATCTAGAACTATTTGCTAAAAACTTGGCAGACTGCCCGACGCAACCATGTAAGCACTGAAGTTTGAGAATTTTGCCAAACCCTTTGAAAATGTCTCAAATTTTTATACTCCACAAAAAAGTGTGGAGTATATAGCGATTGTGCGCGAAACGCAGAAACTTTGAGTCAACGGCGTTCGCGCGTGAAGCGGCCGATTTCCAAACGGTCTTTTGCGTTGGGTAGGTCTAGTAAAGGGGCAGGGTGGAAGACCAATGGGGTCACGCTGCGGGACCCCGTTGGCGGGAAATTAAAAAATTTAAATTTTCAAAGTACTGAAAAATGCATTAGGCAAGGTAGAACTCGAAAAAGTTGCATATAGGTATATACTATCTTTTGATATGTTGTAGTACTCGATAGGGCCGAGGGTGGAAAAAAGAATTGGATCGCTGTGGGCCCCATTTTGGCGCCAAATTTAAAAAATTCGCGAATTTCGGCCCCGGGTCGACTTTGACGGGCTACTGTGCGAGCTAGGTAGCAGCTAGAGCCGCGAGACCACTTTTGGTGCTCCTTCCCAGATGTCCTCTATCGAATGAGCCATGAACGGAGAAAATCGGTTGAGACACAAACAAGCTCCGGTATTAAAAACTTGAGTTTGTATTCTGACCGACTTTGCAAAGAGTTGCGTTCTTTCTGCAGAGAGTGCGAGAGTTCATCGCCCGCATGCTCCGCTTCATGAGCCCCCGCTTCGCAAGAGGGTATTGCATAGCAATATTGATTTCGCCCGCGATTTGGCTTTTAGAGCAAGAACATCCCTCTTTCAAGCAACGCTTTTAAAAAAGTGACAAAAACTTGTATAAGTTTTGGCGAACAATTGACAAAGCACAAAACAGCGCACTACGAGCAATCAAACCGTGTCGCACTTCTGTATGTATGTAGCAAAGAGCGATCTTAGTGTGAAAATATCGAGAATGGCGTTTTCTGCAGTGCGTGCTTGCGTTAATGAAAAATTTGTCACTGCCGCATGAAAGAGCACGCCTAGAGCTTTCACCTGACGCGTCGATTGCCGATCTACGACGCAAGACGAGCGAGTTAGAGCCGTTTTCTGCTTTTGCACCACTTTCGAGTTACGGTAACTCGCGAAATTCAAACTTTTGAGTTTCGACCAATGGGAGAACAAATGATCAATGAGTCGAGGGCTATTCAATAAGCTCGAGATCGTCTCTCTACGACGCAAGTTGAGCGAGTTAGAGCCAGCTTAGCGTCAAAATCCCGAGAATGGCGTTTTCCGCGGTGCGTGTTTGCGCAAATGAGCAAACTTTTGTAGCCGCATGAAAGAACACGTCGAGAGCTTTCACCTGGCGTGTCGATTGCCACTCTACGACGTAAGACGAGCGAGTTAGAGCCATTTTGTGCTTTTGCACCTTCGAGTTA
This sequence comes from Linhomoeus sp. GSCO2_2, assembly GCA_030248115.1. Classification (NCBI taxonomy): domain Eukaryota; kingdom Metazoa; phylum Nematoda; class Chromadorea; order Monhysterida; family Linhomoeidae; genus Linhomoeus; species Linhomoeus sp. GSCO2_2. Next base: position 13,552 of record JASAMZ010011717.1, read on the forward strand.
CTGCAACTCGCGAAATTCAAACTTTTGAGTTTCGACCAATGGGAGAACAAATTATCAGTGAGTCGGGAGCTATCCAAAAAGCTCGAGATCGTTTCTCTAGGATGCAAGTTGAGCGCGTTAGAGCGATTTTAGCGTCAAAATGCCGAGAATGGCGTTTTCCGCGGTGCGTGTTTGCGTAATTGAAAAAACTTTTACAGACGCATGAAAGAACACGTCGAGAGCTTTCATCTGACGTGTCGATTGCCGCTCTACGACGTAACACGAGCGAGTTAGAGCCGTTTTGCGTTTTGACCTTCGGGTTACTGTAGCGCGCGCAATTCAAACTTTTGAATTTCGAAACCTCTTAGCTGAATGATCAGTGAGTCGAGACCTATCCGTAGAGCCCAAGATCTCCGCTCTACGACTTTCCAACGCCGAGATCTGAGAGCGTTACGGACGTACGTACGTACGTACGTGCGTACGTACGTACGTACGCACGCACGCCGAGCTCTCGTAGGGTGTCGCCCGCCTGAGGGCGGGCGAAAAAAGTTATCTTGGTGGGACTTTTTTGACTCTGGGGTCAAAAATTGCGCTTTTCGCGTTTCAGCGTCTGTAGCGCTCGAATGCGTTGCCGAATCGGTTCAAAAGTGGTTTCAAACGATTCTACGTTGAAATCTGGTCCAGAAAAGAGTTTTTGGCAAATTTGCAGAGCTACAGTAACCCGGCCGCGTCCATTTGAATATTGGGTGTCGGGTCAATTTTCGCGATATTATACTCGATTTCGGGGGTTTTCGGGGGCGCTGATTACGAATTTGGCATTCGTTTAGCGTTTAGCTGTACTTTTATCACACCTGTGACCAATCTGCGTACTACCGTACCCCAAGTGCAGAATTTTGGTTCTGAGAGTCCATAGGAAGTTTGGGGTGTTGTATGTGGAATCTGGGGTATTTTGAGATGCAGAAGACGAATTCGGCATTACTTTTGCGATTGGGAGTGTTAGGAGGCCACAACAGGAGAGGAGTCACTGTGCATAGGAGTTCAAATTTGTGGAGTATACTGCGTCCCCCGGACGACTTTCCTGGTGTTAATTATGTAATCTAAAACTGTCTGCTAAATACTTGGCAGATTATGCCTGACACAACCGTGTAAAGATAGATGGGAGGCGCGATATATGCCTAGATAGGTAGATGTACCGTACCTCGCCGCGCTGAGGCGCGGCGAAAAAGGATCGCAACTCTAGAATGTCCGTCAGAAACGTAACTTTCTAATACCTGAGCTTGTTTGAGTCTCGGAAAGAGTCGAGTCTACAATTTCAGACAGAAAGTTGAACTTTGCGTAATGGAATCTCGTTTTGAAACAAGTGGTCCTGAGTCATAACCAGTTCTTCCATTGGTGCAGGTGTCAGAGGAGGGAAGCGAAGCTCTCTTCGACGAGTCGAGGGTGCAATTCGACACCAGTCACCTCTGTCTTCCTGGCCGACTACCCCTTCCTATTTGCCGTTCGCGACAGCTCCAAACACCAGCTCTTGCTTCTCGGACGGGTCGCCAACTTCTGATTCAATCAGCAACTTCCTCTCTCTCGTCTCGTCACCTCCGTATTTGATTGCGTTGTTTCTCTCTCGGTAGAAAGTGCGCACTCTTCTTGTTCTTGCTCGCTGATCGACTCTTGCAGAGCGTGATTTGGCCTAATCGTGATTCCAAACAAGACAGTGACTGCAGTATAGGTGCCCTATAGTCTGGACAGTAGCGGATCCAGGGAATCGGGGCGGCTGTTCTTCCGCCGCTCTCCCGTTCGGCTAAACCGCCCCCCCCCCCCATTTCCCAGCCCCTCCCGAGAGAAAAATTGTTGCGCGAAGCACCTCCAGAACAATAAAATTTTCGCCTGCGCTCTATTTTAGAGTGATTTTGTAACACAGGAAACCGAAATCGAAAAATTTCTACTGCACTGCTATTTTGAAGCACCTAAATAACTTTACACGTACATAAATAATTGCAACGATTTTCGCCTGCGGGGCAAGGAATTTGATGCAATTTTGTAGCATCTTGGTCACACCCCCCTGTGGCCTCAAAAGTACCCCCCCCCTCCCCGCATTATGCAAATCTCAAATCCTGGACCGCCACTGAGTCAGCGGGACATTAGTATAGGTATTACAAGTTGGTGGCAGAGATGGCTCAAGCTCCGCTATTGTCCTGTAGTAGGTATCGCTTGCTGAAAACCCGCGTTTCATATACCGCATATCCTTTCGTGCTGAAGTCGCGTTTTGTTCTCGAGATTTTTTTGGTTTTGTCGCGGTGGCTGCTTCGGGCGGCGTTCCTATTTAGGAGTTGGTCTGTATTTGAAAATACTGATTCCCTCCGTGAGTGAAAAGAGGCGAAATTTGAGTAAAATTGGCGTGTTACTACTTTCTAGGACACAGGAGTTGGTCCGCGCAGATACACAATAGAACATGTTACACACAGAGTGTCACAACAACTTACGTCATCAGATTCTCACTACCGGCTTCATGCGCTTAATTACCGCTAATTACACACCCAATGGACGTGGTAAACTTCCGGTAGTATGTATTCACGCTGGTCCAAAAGGGATCAAATAAGGAACGTGAGAGGATCGACGGCGCAATTACGTAGGCAATGCCGTTCGGGCGTCTGTTCACGCAATTTCTTTTGTCGTCGCTGCCTTCCATGGCCAATTGTTTGTCTGCCCTGCAAGACGGTCGCCGCTATTACTACGCTAGGCAGACGAGCGAGAACACAATGTCACTGGGTCACTGGTTTACAACCAGGCAAGTCGTCCGGGGGACGCAGTATACTCCACAAATTTGAACTCTTACGCATAGTGACTCCTCTCCTGTTGTGACCTAATGACAGTCCCAATCGCAAAACTAACGCCGAATTCGTGATCTACATCCCAGAATACCCCAGAATCGACATACAACACTCCTAACTTCCTCTGGACTCGCAGAACCGAAATTCTGCACTTGGGGTACGGTAGCATGCAAATTCGTCATAGGTACGCTTAAACATCATCTAAACGCTAAACGAATGCCAAATTCGTAATCAGCGCCCCCGAAAACCCCGAAATCGAGTATAATAGCGCGAAAGTCGACCCGACACCCAATATTCAAATGGACACGGCAGGGTTACTGTAGCTCTGCAAATTTGCCAAAACACTTTTCTGGACCAGATTTCAACGTAGAATCGTTTAAAACCACTTTTGAACCGATTCGGCAACGCATTCGAGCGCTACAGACGCTGAAACGCGAAAATCGCAATTTTCGACCCCGGAGTCGAAAAAGTTCCACCAAGATAACTTTTTCGTGTCTCTACCGATTTTCTCCGTTCATGGCTCATTCGATAGAGGACATCTGGGAAGGAGCACCAAGAGTGGTCTCGCCGCTCTAGCTGCTACCTAGCTCGCATAGCAGCCCGTCAAAGTCGACCCGGGGCCAAAAATCGCGAATTTTTCAAATTTGGCGCCAAAATGGGTCCCGCAGCGATCCAATTCTTTTTTTGCCGCCTCGGCACTATCGAGGACTACAACATATCAAAAGATAGTATATACCATTATATGCAACTTTTTCGAGTTCTACCTTGCCCAACCCAATTTTCAGTACTTTGAAAATTTAAATTTTTGAATTTCCCGCCAACGGGGTACCGGAGCGTGACCCCGTTTGGTGTCCACCCTGCCCACTTACTAGGCCTACCCAACGCAAAAGACCGTTTGCAAATCGGCCGCTTCACGCGCGAACGCCGTTGACTGTAATTTTCTGCTTCCGCGCACAAACGCTATATACTCCACACTTTTTTGTGGAGTATAAAAACATACCGAATCATACCGCCGCCGCTGTGAAGTGAAGCCAGCGATCCAGGCCTGCTCTGCGTACCATGCGTGGACACGCGCAAACGCACTGGGCACTTCGTTTAATGGGGATGCATGAAAAGCCGTGAATGGCCTGAGGCCTCGCACCGCTGAAGTGTTGATTACATAGGTAGGCGGGGATGCTGTGGGGGGGGGGTTATGTTGAGAGCAGGGGGCGGCCGCCACCACCCTGCCCCCCCCGCTTCCCATTCGCAGTTACTCTAGATAGATACTCGTTCTACCACACCCATTCTGTGGCCGAAACTGGTCAGATGGCAAGCAGAGCCGCCGCCCGAACGACGATGGAATTGGAAACCAGCTCATCGACGCGTATTCCGTCGCCGTCTGTCTTCTTTTAATCTTTGGGGTTTGGGGGTCTCTTTCTCTCCTCGCAGCGCGCTTTGATTGATTGGCGCCAGGCGCGAGTTCGCTTTCTCACTATCTCCGCGGAGCCCTCAAGGCTTCTAGTGACCGGAACAAAGCGAAGGACGGCCCCTGGGCCCCCTCCAGTGATTAATGACCTCCGCGGGCTTGGAAAGGCGCCCTGTCTCAAGGCTCGCTCCCTCTCCTCCCCAATTCACTGTTTCTTCGTTCCGCCGCCACTCAGCCCCCCCCCCCCCCCCCACTCCGCCTTGCGACAGGCGCGTCCAGTATAGTAGCAAACCGGCCATTTTCCGACTCCATACATCACACTGCTCTAGCACTTGGTTTAATGGTAAAACACGTAGACACCGCTTTTTACCGCCAGCTCTTGACTGCTCCTTTGGGAAGTTATAGGACTTTGGCGGGTAGGTTAGGGTAGTAGGCAGCGCGCTCCGTTTTCGCTTCGTCCCGCGGAAGAACAAAGGTTCACTTTTGGTCTCACGGGAGGGTAGATGCTATCTCATCTCATTTCTGGTATCGCGGCAAAGGAGAAGGCAGCGATAGGCGAGAATATTCTGGTGTGCATTGTCTCACGCGGCTTTAGTAGGCGCAAACGGCGCAAGAGTTAGGCAGGGCAAAGTGGGGCATCGCATCGCGCGACCTTCCGCCCTATCTTCTATTTCGTCTCACCCTTTGTGCCACCCCGTAACAGTCACGCGCCTTGTCTTTCCTGGAGTGTCCGTCGCTCGCTACCGACTTCGCCGTCCGTTGCGCCAACGCGCAAATTCTTGGGTGGCGCCAGCGCGAAATTTGCGGCGCTTTGCACGCCGTAAACTCTGTCTGCGCAAATAGACGACACGCCGCCCTCTTTACCGCCTAAGGAAACTCTGTCGTCTCTCTTTCTCTTGGTGTAATGTTGTTATCGCCGATAAACTGCCCCAAATTTGTGCCACCCGGCACTTTCCGCCGCTCCCGCCGCATGACGTTATTTACACTGGCCGTTTGCGGCGCCACCAGTCGATTTATGGCGACCTCGGTTTTGGCAATTCAGCGTTCGCGCATCCTCCGTCGGCCACGCCCCCTTCCAGCCGCCTCATAAAGAGCGCATCGCGGCCGCTCAACGGCATTTCTTCGCGCGCGACGTTAGTGCATTGTTCTCCCTTTCAGAGAGCGATATGTTTTGGATGGCCAAAGCGAAGAGGCCTGTGGGACGACCGAGAAAGAAGAAGCCGCCTGACATCCCTGTGAATGGGACGCTGGCAAGCAACGCTGCTTCCTTGAAGGAGCTAAGAGCGATGGGTTTAAGATCGTGCGGGGACTGAGAAAGTTGCCCGCTTATGAGAGAATCGATCGGGTGGCAATCGAAGCAAGAGTCAAACTACTGAAGCTGCGGCTTGTGGGAGAGCAGTTGTCATCCGCTCTGGTCAACAGTTGTGGTCCAGAGCCAAATAAGACCAATGGGCCAGCTCTGGAGCCCATCAGCGACGATGAACAGGACAAAGAGGAGAAGGAAGAAGAGGAAGAGGAGGAAGACCAGCGTCAGCGTCAGGTGGAGAGCCCAGAGATAGAATTCGTGCAGGAGATCATCAATGGCAAGACCGGAGCACTGAAATTGACATCACCAGTGGAACCAGCGCCAGTGACCCAGAGATTCAGCGAGACGGCCAATCAGATGCCTCAGACGCCCACTCAGCCGCCACAGATCAGCCCAGGCCTACCCACTGACACTGTGGCTTTTGAAGTGAGAAGAATTGAGAACTGGAGAGAGAAGTTTTCTGAAAACGTCGCTAAAACACCGGCCTTTCAGATGCCCATGAGCCCCTTAGAGGAAGAGAACCCAGCGGCGCATGACGATCGGCCAGAAAACGCGGCTCGGCCACAGGCACGGCCCACAGCCCAGAAGAGAGGCAGCGCAGAAGCCATGGAAGAGAGGCGACCAGCGTCCAAAGAGCAGCAACGGTCAGCGATAAAGATTCCGATTCAGCCAGCGCCGCCGCAGCACAGCCCCCAGCCGCGGAAGCGCAAGCGTGCGGCGACACCTAAACAGTTCAAGCGATCCGCCCGTGCGCACGTGTTTAACTTTAACTAGGGTTGGACGGTGCATGAAACTTGAGCCTAGTTTTGTAATGTACTGGTCGCTAATCCACTTAATTTTGGTTAGTTTAACAGTGGTCTTTGAAAGAAGTGTTCGCTTCAGCGTTGCGAATGTCCTAATAATTGGATTACTTTTAATGGCAATTGCGTTGCACCGTTGTAATATTCGCAACGAAATGACGATGCGTCACACCTTCCGAATCCGCTGTGGGAACCCTCAGATTGCGTACCGTCCAACCCAGCGTTAGCGTACCCAGCGTGCCCAGCCTAAGCAGCGTGTTCCCAGGGTGGCCCAGCTAGTTCCCAGTCTCTAACTTCGAATGACAACTGTTCGCTTGCTGCGCCTATCCAATACCGACCCACACTTCGTCTTCTCTCCTAGTGCTGTTTTGACAAATCAATGAATCAAGCAGCAGATTGATGGAAGGAATTCGCGAAGTTTACCATAACGCTCACACAGACATTGATTTGTCAAGAACCGCGTCGCGTACCATGTATTCGATTTACCCAGTAATTTTTGCTTCGGTTCGTGTTTTCGTCTTCTAGGACTATGGTAGGGTAGTATGGCTGTCTTGTGTCTGGTTTGTGGTGGTGGTTCGTGTTTATTTTCATTCCGTGGCGCGATCTGTGTTAATTCCACTGCTGTAGCTTTCGGTAGCTCTAATCGGTAATGTGATCGTCTATACATAGTTCGCAACGCGTTTCGCTTTGCCTCTAGGTTAGGTTTCGAAACTATGCGAAGTGCACGTGACAGTTTGGCACCTAGCGCTAGCACGAACTGTTTACGGCGAAGCTTGCCCCAATATAACCCAGTCCAACAAACCCTGACACACAGCCATGCGACGCGCGAAATGCGATTTTGCCGCCGCCCGCCCCAACTAACTGCCTGTAACGGCGGGTAAATCGGGAGAGGGAAGGGTGGAAGGGGAGAGGGGGGGGGGGGGTGAAGAGGGTGGCGGGAGAGGGAGAGGGGCACTGTGAGATGAGAAGGGCAAAAGCAAAAGGCAGTCTTGTCCAGGGGTGACCATAGAAACTGAAACTAGTTTCAGTTTCAGTTTCAGTTTCTATAAATATGCTGAAACTGAAACTGAAACTGAAACTAAAATGGTCAACCATATTGAAACTGAAACTGAAACTGAAACTCAACAAAAGGAGTCAGTATTAGTGCAATACTGAAACTAGTTTCAGTGCGCACTACTGAAACTAGCTTCAGTTTCAGTCTCAGTGTTCGAGGCGTATGTTTGGTTCATCTTAGGTTGATTCGGCACTTTGCTTGATTGACAATGACGAAAAAACTTTAAGTGCACCTTATGTATGGTAATTAGCAACGCACCAACGCATCCATGCGAGATTGCACGTGCGCTTTGCAGCCGCGAACAGCGTACTTAATACTGAAACTCAGTTTCAGTAACTGAAACTGAAACTCAAGAAAATTCTTTACTGAAACTGAAGCTGAAACTGAAACTAGAAAGAAAACTGGTACTGATACTGAAACTGAAACTGAAACTAAATCAGTTTCTATGGTCACCCCTGGTCTTGTCTCTTGTCTGTCGCTCTCTCTCTGTATCTGTTCTGCCGCGGACGGGTGGATATCAGGGGGCAGGCCGAATTCGCGCGCTGTTCTTTCCCAGCGGCTCGGGTGGGGAGCCGCGCGCGGAAGAGACGGGGATGAGACGGGGTGGAGGGGGGGGGGGAGGGTTTGGTGATGGGTGGAAGGAATGGGTGGGAATGAAGGGAAAGGAAGAGGGGAGGAGAGGTCGACTGGGCGGCGTGATCATTTCTTCGGAGGCGCGCGCGCGCCGACTCGCGTTCACAGGCGCAAACAGTAGAACGCAGTCTGCGCAGTTAGAAGGCGCCATCAGCGGATGCGCTTCGGCGGGCTTCCTGTGAGAGCGGCAGGCGGCTCACTCCTTGCCTTGCGCAGATCTAAATTCCGGTTTCCCTTCGCGCTGCGTTGCGTCTCGCGTCTCTCGCTTCTCTTCCCCATCCCATGCATATTCCGTAGGGTAAGCCTACAGACGTATGCACTTGCATCCCCCCGCTTGGTTCTTGCAGACGACACTACAGAACGGAAGAAGAATGCGTAATAACGCCGGCGGACGCACGGACCGTGTGAATTCTGCACTGCCGATAGCGTGTAGCCTTTCTGAATTCACTAACACATGCTGAAAACGTAGCTCTAGACATGCAGTAATAGAATACCAGCTCGTCAGTCGATCGAGCAATTATCGATTCGCTGGAAATGGGGGCAGAAAATGGCTGCTTGCCAGCGGCAACGATGTACCCACAGTTTTGTTGCGCTTTGTGTGGGGCGGCTTGTCTATTCATAGAGCAACCCACAGACACAAAGGAGATGCATAAAATATGTAGCCCACTGCTGCTATAATTATCCTGTCAGACTGCTAGTAGTTTGGTAGTCAAATGTCACCCCCGGTCACAGCTCACAAATTCTGGGTACTACCCACCCACCAGCGCAAATCGCATCACAACGGCCACATTTCTGCGTTCGATGCATTCGTCTACCCCATAAACCCGCGTTATTGCTTTAAAGCAACCCGCATCAGCTATTGAAATTTGGGGTTTTCGCAATGATCCTCTCGATACGGTACTTATCCCATACTATTATCTTAGTAGGGTACTCATCCAGTATCGATAATTCTTCCCGGGCGGACGTATCCCAGGCTCGCTATTCTTCATACGCGATGAGAAGAATCTATCGCGAGCAGAAAATTATTAGTTAGGTATGCCAGTAATATTGATAATTTTTTAGCGCAGGTTTATGGGCTACTTCTGTAATCTGACAGGATAACTCTCACCGCAGTGGGCTACATATTTTATGCATCTCCTTTGTGTCTGTGGGTTGCTCTATGAATAGACAAGCCGCCCAGCCGCGCGAAGCGCAACAACAACTGTGGGTACATCGTTGCCGCTGGCAAGCAGCCATTTTCTGCCCCCATTTCCAGCGAATCGATAATTGCTCGATCGACTGACGAGCTGGTATTCTATTCTGCATGTCTAGAGCTACGTTTTCAGCATGTGTTAGTGAATTCAGAAAGGCTACACGCTATCGGCAGTGCAGAATTCACACGGTCCGTGCGTCCGCCGGCGTTATTACGCATTCTTCTTCCGTTCTGTAGTGTCGTCTGCAAGAACCAAGCGGGGGGGGGAGTGCATACGTCTGTAGGCTTACCCTACGGAATATGCATGGGATGGGGAAGAGAAGCGAGAGACGCGAGACGCAACGGCAGCGCGAAGGGAAACCGGAATTTAGATCTGCGCAAGGCAAGGAGTGAGCCGCCTGCCGCTCTCACAGGAAGCCCGCCGAAGCGCGTCCGCTGATGGCGCCTTCTAACTGCGCAGACTGCGTTCTACTGTTTGCGCCTGTGAACGCGAGTCGGCGCGCGCGCGCCTCCGAAGAAATGATCACGCCGCCCAGTCGACCTCTCCTCCCTTCTTCCTTTCCCTTCATTCCCACCCATTCCTTCCACCCATCGCACCAAACCCTCCCCCCTCCACCCCGTCTCATCCCCATCTCTCCCCGCGCGGCTCCCCCCGCGAGCCGCTGGAGAAAGAACAGCGCGCGAATTCGGCCTGCCCCCCTGATATCCACCCGTCCGCGGCAGAACAGATACAGAGAGAGAGCGACAGACAGAGAGAGCAGAGCCAGGGGTGACCATAGAAACTGATCTAGTTTCAGTTTCAGTATCATTACCAGTTTTCATTTTAAGTTTCAGTATCAGTTTCAGTTAAGAAAATTGTTGAGTTTCAGTTTCATTTATTGAAACTAGGTTTGAGTATTAAGTATGCTGGTCGCGGCTGCAAAGCGCAGGTGCAGGTTGCGTGGATGCGTTGCTGAGTTGCTAATTACCATACATAGAGTGCATTCCAAGTTATTTCGTCATCGTCTACCTACAAGCAATGCACAAAATCAACCTAAGAGGAGCCAAACATACGTCTCAAATACTGAGATTAAAACAGAAACAGTTTCAGTAGTGCGCACTGAAACTAGTTTCAGTATTGCACTAATACTATCCTTTTGTTGAGTTTCAGTTTTAGTTTCAGTTTCAATATGGTTGACCATTTTAGTTTCAGTTTCAGTTTCAGTTTCAGCATATTTATAGAAACCGAAACTGAAACTGAAACTAGTTTCAGTTTCTATGGTCACCCTTGGACAAGACTGCCCTTTGTTTTTGCCCTTCTCATCTCACAGTGCCCCTCTCCCTCTCCCGCCTTCGTCTTCGCCCCCCCTCTCCCCTTCCACCCTTCCCTCTCCCGATTTACCCGCCGTTACAGGCAGTTAGTTGGGGCGGGCGGCGGCAAAATCGCATTTCGCGCGTCGCATGGCTGTGTGTCAGGGTTTGTTGGACTGGGTTATATTGGGCAAGCTTCGCCGTAAACAGTTCGTGCTAGCGCTAGGTGCCAAACTGTCACGTGCACTTCGCATAGTTTCGAAACCTAACCTAGAGGCAAAGCGAAACGCGTTGCGAACTATGTATAGACGATCACATTACCGATTAGAGCTACCGAAAGCTACAGCAGTGGAATTAAGCAGATCACTACGAATGAAAATAAACACGAACCACCACCAAACCAGACACAAGACAGCCATACTACCCTACCATAGTCCTAGAAGACGAAAACACGAACCGAAGCAAAAATTACTGGGTAAATCGAATACATGGTACGCGACGCGGTTCTTGACAAATCAATGTCTGTGTGAGCGTTATGGTAACCTTCGCGGATTCCTTCCATCAATCTGCTGCTTGATTCATTGATTTGTCAAAACAGCACTAGGAGAGAAGACGAAGTGTGGGTCGGTGTTGGATAGGCGCAGCAAGCGAACAGTTGTCATTCGAAGTTAGAGACTGGGAACTAGCTGGGCCACCCTGGGAACACGCTGCTTAGGCTGGGCACGCTGGGTACGCTAACGCTGGGTTGGACGGTACGCAATCTGAGGGTTCCCACAGCGGATTCGGAAGGTGTGACGCATCGTCATTTCGTTGCGAATATTACAACGGTGCAACGCAATTGCCATTAAAAGTAATCCAATTATTAGGACATTCGCAACGCTGAAGCGAACACTTCTTTCAAAGACCACTGTTAAACTAACCAAAATTAAGTGGATTAGCGACCAGTACATTACAAAACTAGGCTCAAGTTTCATGCACCGTCCAACCCTAGTTAAAGTTAAACACGTGTGCACGGGCGGATCGCTTGAACTGTTTAGGTGTCGCCGCACGCTTGCGCTTCCGCGGCTGGGGGCTGTGCTGCGGCGGCGCTGGCTGAATCGGAATCTTTATCGCTGACCGTTGCTGCTCTTTGGACGCTGGTCGCCTCTCTTCCATGGCTTCTGCGCTGCCTCTCTTCTGGGCTGTGGGCCGTGCCTGTGGCCGAGCCGCGTTTTCTGGCCGATCGTCATGCGCCGCTGGGTTCTCTTCCTCTAAGGGGCTCATGGGCATCTGAAAGGCCGGTGTTTTAGCGACGTTTTCAGAAAACTTCTCTCTCCAGTTCTCAATTCTTCTCACTTCAAAAGCCACAGTGTCAGTGGGTAGGCCTGGGCTGATCTGTGGCGGCTGAGTGGGCGTCTGGGGTTGGCTGATCTGACTGGGCGTTCCACTGATTCCCTGGACTATTGACGCTCCTTGTGCTACTGGTGATGTCAAATTCAGTGATCTGGTCTTGCCCCTGAGGATCTCCTGCACGAATTCTATTTCTGGGCTCTCCTCCTGACGCTGAGTCTGATCTAATTCTTCATCCTTGTCCTCCTCTTCTTTGTCCTGTTCATCATCGCTGATGGGCTCCAGAACTGGCCCATTGGTCTTATTTGCCTCTGGACCACAACTGTTCTTTTCAAAAACATCTGTTCTGTTCAAAAATCTCGCCTCGCTCCGTTGTGCGGTTCGCGAGATATGGAGTTCCGAAGTTTGATGCTCAGTCGAAATGTTTGTCAAAGTGCTTAGGTTTGTGTCCTTATAACTCGAGCGTCTAATCACCTATCTACGCAAAACTCATGCGGTGGGTAGGCACAGAGAATGGGTAGTTTTTGAAAAAGTTTCATTGCATTCTGGCTTTCAAGGGTCAGTTAACAGAGTTTGCAAGAATGTCTGCTAATGGTCCAAGACATTCGAAGTGGTAGATGCCAAATTGGTATCCCAAAGTATTGCATGTAGCTTGTTGCTGACACACCCAATTCCAGTGAAACTTTTTCAAAAACTACCCATTCTCTGTGCCTACCCACTGCATGAGTTTTGCGTAGATAGGTGATTAGACGCTCGAGTTATAAGGACACAAACCTAAGCACTTTGACAAACATTTCAACTGAGCATCAAACTTCGGAACTCCATATCTCGCGAACCGCACAACGGAGCGAGGCGAGATTAAGACCAATCGATGCAGGATTGAAAACTGCACTACGTGTGCAACTTTCGTTGCAATTAATAAAATTCCAATTTTCCAAGCCCATTTCCAGTGCAAATGCAAGAGGCGACTGGTGGCGGCGGTGAAGACATGTTTTGATGCAGGACTTAGTGACGAGTCGAATGCAAAAGAAATCAGCGCGATCGGTCCACTCTAGCGGGAGATATAATTAGAAACACCCTCCTCCTATGCTTCAGCATTGATCTCATTATCAATAATGAGATCAACTTCAGGAATGAGATCAAGTGCATGTGCGATCTTGTGTCCAGTGTGTTTGCGCGTGTCCACGCATGGTACGCAGAGCAGGCCTGGATCGCTGGCTTCACTTCACAGCGGCGGCGGTATGATTCGGTATGTTTTTGTAAACCAGTGACCCAGTGACATTGTGTTCTCGCTCGTCTGCCCAGCGTAGTAATAGCGGCGACCGTCTTGCAGGGCAGACAAACAAGCAATACGTAAATGAACCAAGACCATTGCTTGTCCTGTGGTAAGATCTGTCCTGTTGCAAGATTTGTCCTGTTGCAAAATCTGTCCTGTTGCAGAAGGTCTGTCCTCTTGCAAGGTCTGTCCTGTTGCAAAATCTGTCCTGTTGCAAGATCTGTCCTGTTGCAAAATCTTTCCTGTTGCAAGATCTGTCCTGTTGCAAGATTTGTCCTGTTGCAAGATTTGTCCTTTGTCCTGTTGCAAGATCTGTCCTGTTGCAAGATCGTTGCAAGAATTGTCCTGTTGCAAGATCTGTCCTGTTGCAAGATCTGTCCTGTTGCAGAAGGTCTGTCCTGTTGCAAGATCTGTCCTGGTGCAAAATGTGTCCTGTTGCAAGATCTGTCCTGTTGCAAGATCTGTCCTGTTGCAGAAGGTCTGTCCTGATGCGACCCAACAGTGCTGTCCTGTTGCAAGATCTGTCCTGTTGCAACATTTGTCCTGTTGCAAGATTTGTCCTGTTGCAAAATCTGTCCTGTTGCAAGATTTGTCCTGTTGCAAAATCTGTCCTGTTGCAAGATCTGCCCTGTTGCAAGATCTATCCTGTTGCAAGATCTGTCCTGTTGCAAGATCTGTCCTGTTGCAAGATCTGTCCTGTTGTAAGATTTGTCCTGTTGCAAAATCTGTCCTGTTGCAAGGTCTGTCCTGTTGCAAGATCTGTCCTGTTGCAAGATCTGTCCTGTTGCAAGATCTGTCCTGTTGCAAAATCTGTCCTGTTGCAAAATCTTTGCAAAATCTGTCCTGTTGCAGAAGGTCTGTCCTGTTGCGAGCCAATGGCACTGGCCGCCTCGCGCGACCATCCTGTTGCAACGTCTGTACTGTTGCAACATTTGTCCTGTTGCAGAAAGTCTGTCCTGTTGCACGCCGACAGCGCTGACTGCCTCGCGAACGCGCCGTACGAAGCGCCGCGCAAAACAAATGATAGAGAGCGGGCAGATTTTCCTGTTGCAAAATCTGTCGTTGCAAGATTTGTCCTGTTGCAAAATCAGGCCTGTTGCGAGCCAATGGCACTGGTCGCCTCGCGCGACCATCCTGTTGCAACGTCTGTACTGTTGCAAGATTTGTACTGTTGCAGAAAGTCTCTCCTGTTGCAAGCCAACGGCGCTGACTGCCTCGCGAACGCGCCGTACAAAGCGCCGCGCAAAACAAATGGTAGAGAGCCGCCAGATCCAATGCGAGCTAAGGGGAGCGAGCCTGATTGAGCGGCGACGGTTCCTTGCCGTACTATTCAGGCGATGCCTGCGTTGAAGGCAGGCAGCAACAGGCGGCGCTGGCCGTACAGCGATTGATTGCCGCCGCTGGCGTCCCGCTGGCGTCTAGGCGCGCGCGTGCTGAAGCGTCGCGTGGCGAAGTGCTAGCGAGGCAAGCGCATGCTGAAGCGTCGCATGGCGAAGTGCTAGGGAGGCAAGCGTTTCGGACGGACGGACGGACGGACACTACACCTAGCTAGCTTAGTAATGTAGATTGGCCACCCTGCTCTTATCGCACAAAGTTCCATTCACGACAGTTATGCGCCTGTACAGTGTACATCGACGATTCTCTCTCAGCACGCGCGGGCCCTGGACTGGGCATACGTACCCCAACGGCAGCTGCACCCTGAATCCGGCCATTCACAACTTCATGGACCGAGTCTGCTTCATGTGTCACCGCCTCTTCGAGCAGAGTCAGCCCGACCTGCGATATCACTGCCGGTGGGTGGGTGCTGCAGGTGCAGGGGCGAGCATGCAAACTGAAACTACAGTCTCAGTTTCAGTTTCAGTTTCAATTAAATATGCTGAAACTGAAACTGAGACTAGAACGACCAACTAAATTTTTTCGCTCGGCCTCAGCCGAGCGAACCCTATCAAGAGCTCGGCGTGCGTACGTACGTGCGTACGTACGTCACGCTCGCTTCGGGCTTAATAACTCGCTTGTCCGACGTCGCAGGGTGGAGTTTGAGACATCGTCGAGTAGCCTGAGGACTCCTCCCGACATCTGATGTTCAAAACTGAAATAAGTTTTCAAACTCGCGCGCTACAGTATCCCAAAGTGGAGTCCACTTTAAGACAAAAGTTGATCGAAGCTAGTCAAATCGCACATCAAAGTGAAGCGCTCGAGCTCCTGAGCGCGAATCCGACAACAAAAAGTTTCAAAAGTTTAAACAGAGAGCTACAGTAACCAAAACGCGTCGAAGACTGCAAACGACACGCTTGCTTCGGGCATAATAACTCGCTTGTCTGACGTCGCTGGGTTGAGGTCGACACATCGACGGGTAGCCCTCGGACTACTCTCGCGATCTGAGTGTTAAAAACTGAAATAAGTTTTCAAACTCGCACGCTACAGTATCCCAAAATGGGGTCCGTTTTAAGACAAAAGTTGACCGAAGTTAGTCAAATCGCACATCAAAGTGAAGCGCTCGAGCTCCTGAGCGCGAATCCGACAACAAAAAGTTTCAAAAGTTTAAACAGAGAACTACAGTAATCAAAACGCGTCAAAAACTGGAAACGACACGCTTGCTTCGGGCTTAATAACTCGCTTGTCTGACGTCGCTGGGTTGAGTTCGACACATCGACGGGTAGCCCTCAGACTACTCTCGCGAACTGTGACGTCGAAATAATAAGAAGTTTTAAAAATTGCGCGCTACAGTATCCTGAAGTAATGTCCGCAAAAAGTCAAAACTTCATAGAACCTAGTCGAATCGCATATCAAAGCAGGGTGTCATACTGGAATTCGTTTTAATTCTAGTATAGTATAGTATAGTATGGACGACCGATTTTCAATTCTAGTATAGTATAGTATAGTATTACCGTGCCTTGTGAATTGTAGTATAGTATAGTACAGTATAGGCAATCATTCATGAATTGTAGTATAGTACTAGAATAGAGTTCCAGTATAAAAGTCACACAAAAATTTAAAAATCGTGCCCAAGTGCCAGCTTCAATGTCCTCAATTACTCACTTAGAGGCACATTGGTTCTGTATCTAAGCCATTTACAACAGTTTCATGCAAGTTTACTGATAACTTGAACAATTTTGGTCAGAATACATCAGCCCACAGCCGAAATTTGCAGCGGAAATCGATAAAATCTATACTGTAATACCATTCCAGTATGGGTTTAATTGTAGTATAGTACTAGTGCCTTTAGCCCGTAGGTGATACTGTATACTCTACAGCCAAACGCCTATTGAAACAGAGCCACATTTATTGACCTATGGAAAACTGCCACTGCTCACAACCACACAGCCACACAGCAATGCTCACATCAGGCCATAGGAGATTCAGATAGATCTAAAGCCGTTTGATGCTGTGCCCCTGCCAGTGCCTGAATTTATGGTTGCACCAGCACCCATGCATCAGAATACACTGAATTCAACCCACCGACATTTGTGCTTAGCCCATGGGTGTTTTCACATTAATTATCTAAAGGCGTTTGAAAAAGTGCCCCTGCCAGTGCCTGCATTTACTGTCTGTCGCACCTGCTTGCATGCCTGTAAATACACCTCAGAGTCTCTCAGCGACAACTCTGCAGTGAATGGTGACATGCAGTGCGGAATTTCCACAATAGTGGCATGAAGTCGCTTCTTAGTGCTCAGAATGTACTGTGCAGCCGATATTTTCGTGAATTTTGTGAAATTTATACGTCGGCAATTGTCCACAATTGGAGTTGCAAAACTACAGAAAACGACGGTTCTTTTGATGTATAGATCATCGCGATCCGTCATGGCTGTCGAGAGTTATCGTGTTAACAGTGCGCGGACAGACGTGTGACAGACATCGTTAGCCGCTTAGTATATAGGATAGTATGAGTCAAAATTTTCGATTTCTAGTACAGTATAGTATAGTACTGGAATGCCAAAGCGAATTGTAGTATAGTACAGTATGGTTATACTATACTATACTGTACTATAATACTGGAATTATTATAGTATAGTATGACACCCTGTATCAAAGTGAAGCGCTCGACCTCCTGAGCAAGAATCCGACAACAAAAGTTTCAAAACGTCAATGAGAGGGCTACAGTAACCAAAACGCGATGAAAACTGCAGATTTTGGTTTGTTATATCTTGGCACTCGTGCGTTGCAGAGCGGCGGTCTTGACATCGCTGAAGAGCTCACTGCAAGCCAACATCAAATCATGCTCACAATTAACCTGTAGTTTTGCGCTAGATTCCAGTGTCTTTTTTTAAATTTTGTCTGAAGAGATGATTTTCTTGGTGTAAAGAATCAAATCCGAGCGATATCAATGTTGCGTAGCAAGACCACTCCAAAGAGTGTACCGGGTGTCCCAAAAAAAAGTGAACACTTTTTCTCCAGCTCATAACTCGCTGCGAGTTAGCAGATCTCAACCAAATTTTGCACATACATACATTATAGTGTTCTTCTTCGATACACAAAATTACATCTGTAAAGTTCAGACACAAGCATAGTTACAGTCGGTCTAGTCTGGGACATGCAAAACCAACTTGATCCAAGCAGTCCCCGTGTTTCAAGACCACAAACATTAATCGACAATAACTCAGACCAACACAGGGGGTTAACAAATCAAAGGGTGTCAAATTTGGAATCGGTATGCCCCATATTCACCTTAACAACAGCCTCCAGCCTGGCGCGAAAGCCAAAATCTTTCCTTCCCAAGAATGCACTCCGAAATCACGTTCTGCGGAATATCATCCCAGACTTGGCAAATTTCATTTTCAAAGCATCCAACAACACAACTGTTGTACTTTAGTATGTTTTATATCCATTTCGCATATTTATTTGCGTAAAAAACAGTTGCTGAAGCGAATCATCAAAAGATGTCATAATGCCTGAACTGCGCGCTGGCCGCGAAGAGATTTGAGCCTGACCGGCTTAATGCATGTAAGCCAAGCAATCCCGAACCGATTCGGCTCCAATTTGTCATGCTCATCAACAACACATCAGGGCATGCGACTGCCAAGTTTCAGCAAAATTGATTCACATGAGCGCAAGTTACGGGCTGGAGAAAAAGTGTTCACTTTTTTTTGGGACACCCGGTAGTCGTGAAGAGAGTCAAGGCGCTGCACGAAACCGGAAAGGGCCTCGCTACAATCTCAGTAAAAAATCAAAGCTCAAAACCACTCCGCTTTTTTCGCCGCGCCTCAGCGCGGCGAGGTGTATATATACGGATGACAATGTCTGTCTGTCTGTCTGTCTGTCTGTCTGTCTGTCTGTCTGTCTGTCTGTCCGTTCGTCGCACCGAAGTAAAATGTGTGACATATGTGATCAAGTAGAGTCAAGGTCGCTGAGTATGGATCCAATGTCCGTTTCTGTTGCTAATCTCGCATTTTCGAGATATTCACAATTGAAATTCAAACATGTCAAAAATCGACTTTTTCACCTGATGAGCTAGCGACGAAATTTGTTCAGAAATGGAAAGAGCATGGACCGCGGATAATTTGCAACACAAAAGAAATTTTTTGCAAATGTGGAATTTAATAGAAATACGCGATTATTTGTCAAAATTGCATAAATTGACTAAAATACAACGTCATTTATTGACGAATGTGAATGCAGAAATGGAAAGGTCGTATGCCAATAAGCATTTGAGACATAGTGTTGCAGTTTTTAAAAATTGCAATTTCGAGATATTTTTAATCAAAATACGAAAATGTCGAAAATCGACTTTTTCACCTAAAGATATAGCGGCAAAATTTCTTCAGAAATGGAAAGAGTATGAACTGCGGATAATTTGTAACGCAAGAGATATTGCAAATATGGAATTTAGTAGAAATACGTGATTATTTTGCAAAATTCTATAAATCAACAAAATAGAACGTTGTTTTTTGACGAATTTGAACGCAGAAATTGCAAGGCCGTATGCCAATAAGAATTTGTGACATAGTTTTACAGTTTTAATAAATTCCAATTTAGAGATATTTAGAATTAAAATTAAAGAAAATTTCAAAATGGAGATTTTCGTCTGATGGCCAGAACAGCTGTTTATTAATGAATGTGCACTCGGAAACAGAAATGCGTATGCTGAAAACATAAATTCGCTCGCACCAAACTTTTGGCCAGTTTTTTTTCGCTCGGCCTCAGCCGAGCGAACCCTATCAAGAGCTCGGCGTGCGTACGTGCGTACGTACGTACGTGCGTACGTACGTACGTGCGTCACGCTCGCTTCGGGCTTAATAACTCGCTCGTCCGACGTCGCAGGGTGGAGTTTGAGACATCGTCGAGTAGCCTGCGGACTCCTCTCGCCGTCTGAGTGGTCGAAACTGAAATAAGTTTTCAAACTCGCGCGCTACAGTATCCCAAAGTGGGGCCCATTTTAAGACAAAAGTTGACCGAAGCTAGTCAAATCGCATATCAAAGTGAAGCGCTCGAGCTCCTGAGGACGAATCCGACAACAAAAAGTTTCAAAAGTTTAAACAGAGAGCTACAGTAGCCAAAACGCGTCGAAAACTGAAAACGACACGCTTGCTTCGGGCTTAATAACTCGCTCGTCTGACGTCGCCGGGTTGAGTTCGACACATCGACGGGTAGCGCTCGGACTGCTCTCGCCATCTGAGTGTTCAAAACTGAAATAAGTTTTCAAACCCGCGCGTTACAGTATCCCAAAGTGAGGTCCATTTTAAGACAAAAGTTGACCGAAGCTAGTCAAATCGCATATCAAAGTGAAGCGCTCGAGCTCCTGAGCACGAATCCGACAACAAAAAGTTTCAAAAGTTTAAACAGAGAGCTACAGTAACCAAAACGCGTCGAAAACTGGAAACGACACGCTTGCTTCGGGCTTAATAACTCGCTTGTCTGACGTCGCTGGGTTGAGTTCGACGCATCGACGGGTAGCTCTTGGACTACTCTAGCGAACTGTGACGTCGAAATAATAACAAGTTTTAAAAATTGCGGGCTACAGTATCCCGAAGTAATGTCCGCGAAAAGTCAAAACTTCATCGAACCTAGTCGAATCGCATATCAAAATGAAGCGCTCGACCTCCTGGGCAAGAATCCGACAACAAAAAGTTTCAAAAGGTCAATGAGAGGGCTACAGTAACCAATACGCGATGAAAACTGCAGACTTTGGTTTGTTATATATTGGCACTCGTGCGTTGCAGAGGAGCGATCTTGACATCGCTGAAGAGCTCACTGCAAGCCAGCATCAAATCATGCTCACAATTAACCTGTAGTTTTGCGTTAGATTCCAGTGTTTTTTTAAATTTAGTCTGAAAAGATGGTTTTCTTGGTGTAAAGAATTAAACCCGAGCGATACCAATGTTGCGTAGCAAGACCACTCCAAAAAGTGTAGTCGCGAGGAGAGTCAAAGGCGCTGCACGAAACCGGAAAGGGCCTTGCTACAATCTCAGTAAAAAGTCAAAGCTCAAAACCACTCTGCTTTTTAAAAGAGACTTGTTTGTTGGATGTGACGTTTTCACACAAGTAGGAAACATCAGATAAACGGCGTCGTATCATGCCGATAACATATAGCGAACGCGGCGATATTGTGGTGTGCCTTTAGTTAAGTCTCCACTTTTCTTTATCCTTCCCAAGGTAGAGAGAGAGAGCGCGAGTGAGTGCCCATAAGAATTGCCAACTGACTACAACGACATAGACGAGCAGCTTGAGTATCAAAGACTAAACCCAAACACATCCCGAAACGCTTGTAGGGGCGTGAGAAGCCATAACAGTCTAGAAGCTTGAGGAGGTGACAGTGCAGTCTAAGCTCAGAAGAGCGGATGAAACAACATGAGAACTTAACCCAAGAAGATTGATCCCAAAGTGATAAGGTGTGAGAGCGCTAGCGTAAGAGCGGAAATCCGTGAGCAAGCATGGGAGCGGGTATTGCCTAACGAACCAATCACGAAGGAATGCCGACCCAAAACCCAAACCGTTACACCTCCCCTTCCTTTCGGAAGTTAAATCCCATTAACTTCCCCAAGCGAACAACCGTAGCCAAAGTTCCTAAATCAATTCGCCGTCTTCATTGCTGGCCCAGACTTCTTGACGTGTTGTGAATTGTATCACAATCGACTTCTTCATTTGGCAGACTGGACGGCTTCACCTTAGGAATTGGGCCAGGTTCGTCCATTGGCACACAACTTTGGTTGTCGCTTTGGGCCTCCGGACGGCCTGCAGTGTCCTTTCGTCCGTCGTTAGCAGAGGATTTTGGGGGTGCCTCCCTCCCCCAAAAGAGAAAAGGTTCTTGGTCGCCTGTTGGCCGCAGTCCTTGCGCTTGTGCTGGGCCAGAGCGCTGTAGTCGTCCACAGATGGGAGTCTCCAGAGTTGCAGGAACGGCGTGGGAATAGGATAGAGGAGGCTTATGAAGTCCAGCAGAGGAGGTATCCAGAGTTGGCCGTTGGATAGGGGGAAGGCAAGCGCAGAATGGGACAGACGGAATAGCTGGCCATCTTTGGCCAGAGAACTGGGGGAGAGGAACGGAATAGTCCCAAACAGTGCCCCATGGGAATTCCACAAGAAGTGGTGGCGGTGGGAAGTGTGGTTGCAGGGAGGGACAATAGTAGTAGTACCATTGGGTGGCCAGCTTTCTTTGCAAACCAAAATAGCCAGAAAATAGTTTAGACTTGGAATGGCAGGGGATCGACTTTGGGGCTTGCCTGGAGCTGTGAACATTTCCCAAATTAAAGCTCGCGAAAGTGGTCTCACCGTGGAATAGGAAGTCGGCCTGGTGGTGCTTGACCCTGGGCCTCCATAGCATGTCGTGGCACGTGTTGTAGTTAGTCGAGGTCAAATAGGTCTTCTGCTCCAATGAGGGTTCCATCCCATTTCGTCCAAACTCGCACCAGCAGATGGGCTCGTTGCTCGTGGTGGCCAGGGCAAAACTCGACAGGAGCAAGAGTGCAATCAGCGAAAAAGCCAAATAGCCTGGCACTAGCCTGGTAAATCTTCCGCTGGCCCCTTGTGATGAGGATTCTTCGACTGGAGGGGTTGTTTCTGGGTGTTCGTTTCTGGGATTGGAAGAGCCAAATCCTCGATTGCCTCTTGTGGTGGCTGGTATGTAGGGCACTCTTTGTAGTTGTGGCGTTGCGTATAGCATGCAGACGGCTTGGGCAATGGCTTCGCCCTTTGTAGTGT
The DNA here is from genome assembly GCA_030248115.1 of Linhomoeus sp. GSCO2_2. NCBI lineage: Eukaryota > Metazoa > Nematoda > Chromadorea > Monhysterida > Linhomoeidae > Linhomoeus > Linhomoeus sp. GSCO2_2. Next base: position 35,773 of record JASAMZ010011717.1, read on the forward strand.
GAGCGCACACGGCACAGAAGTAGGCATTTTGGCAGTTGCGCTTTCGGCACTTGACGATTGGCAAATCGATCACATTTGCCATGGCATGACCGCTGTAGCACTTCAGCTCGTTTTGGCACTCCATGGAAATCGCCAGGAAATCTTCGCTGTTGTGCTCGATGCAGATTGGCTCTTCTTCAGCTTTGCTGCTTGTGGCTTCTGGCGCTGGTTGTATTTGGGTCGCTGGAGGACAGGCGTGGTCCATTGTTTCATGGGCACAGACACCGCAAAAGACTGGCAGGTCGCAGCTCTCGTTGTCGCAGTTCACCATGCGGCTCAAGTCAACGTGCGCCAAGCTGTGACCTTCAGAGCAGGTGAGCTGCTGACGACACTGGATTGGCAGCTTGAAAAAGTCCGCGTCTTCGTGATCGCATTGGGGGTTGGTTTCTGCCAAGGTACATCCAAGTGACTTCGCCTTCAAACTGATGAGAGTTGTCTTCTCTTCCGCATTGGTTGGGCCACTGATTGGTTTCCCCAGCAGTGATGGCACGTGGCTCTGTTTGCCCGCTTGGCAGTTGCTGCTGGGAGAGTCTCTCCTTCAGATCGTTGATGCTGCTGAGCAGGTCGGCCATTGATGGTTCATCTGGTTCTGTGACGGTGTAGAGGTGGCCTCCTTGACGACTGTGGCCTTTTCCGTAGCCACTGAAGTTGTTTGGCTGGAAGCGGTTGGTGGAGTAGCCGCGGCCATGCGAGTTGTTGAGATCTCGCTGTCGAATGAAGCACTCCTTCATCATGTGGCCCGGCCGTTGGCAGTAGTAGCACACCACATTTGAAGCGGTTGCAAAGCGTCCACTGGCGTTGTCTTGCCACTGCAGTTCTCGTTGGGCTCTTTGAAGCTTGAAGCACATTGGCGCCGTGTGGCCAATGGCCTTGCAGTACTCGCACTGGGGCCTCACGTCTGGGTTGCTTGCCAAGGCATAGAGTTTCGCTGGCTCGTCTGGAGCAGTGGCTTCGTGCTTGCCAGCAATCAGAGCGTCGTGAGCTTCTTCAAGGGACGCAGCTCTGACAGCTTCTTCAAATGTAGAGGGGCAGGTCCGCAGCACTGCCTTGCGCAGTCCGTTGCGATCTCGTAACGTAACCCGCTGGTAAAGCAGTTGAGCATCTGCTTTTCTTGAGCTGACGCTGGGTAGGCAGTGGTGACTGGGTAAGCGCCTTCTGTAAGGCGCTGAATGTCGCCGGCGTATGAGGCGACATCTTCCTGGTCCCCCATCTTCCGACTGTGGAGCTTTGCGGCGAAGAACTTTTCCTCCTCTATGGGTTGGAGGCGGCGTGACAGGGCTCGTTTGGCGGCGTCATAACTATCGGAGTCAGGCGTACGCAAGCCACGAAGCACATTGAGGGCCGTTCCTTCCAAACAGGAAGGTAAAACTTGTAAGCGGCGTTCTCCAGCAATATTTCTGGCCAAGCAGATTTCCTCATACCGCCTGATCCACTCCGTGAAGTTTTGGCCATCCGTGTAGCCGCCCTTGAACGGTTTAAGCAGTTGGCCGAGTCGGGGGTCCTCCTGCGCCGCCACTGTCGGGGTCGGGGTGAGCGCCGCCGCGAGAGCGCTTGGCTGTTGCCGATCCACTGGTGGCTGGGTGGGCTGCTGCTGCTGCTGTTGTAGCTGTTGGACCGACGCTTGAAGGTCCTGCACTTGCTTGTGAAGGCTGTCGCGCTCCTTGTTGAAGCCTTCCCGCTCTTCCTTCCACTTGGCAGCTTCTCTCTCGTTGGCGCGCTGCGATCGCGCCAGCTCGTCCTTCAGCTTCTTGACCGCTTCAGAGTCGGCCATTGCGCTTCTCTTTCAAACAACACAAATTGTACCTCCCTCCTTCTTGCCAGGAGCCTGGTACCTGGAGAGACAGGACTTGTTAGCTGTCTCCTCTGTCTCGGACACCACTATGTGGTGTGCCTTTAGTTAAGTCTCCACTTTTCTTTATCCTTCCCAAGGTAGAGAGAGAGAGCGCGAGTGAGTGCCCATAAGAATTGCCAACTGACTACAACGACATAGACGAGCAGCTTGAGTATCAAAGACTAAACCCAAACACATCCCGAAACGCTTGTAGGGGCGTGAGAAGCCATAACAGTCTAGAAGCTTGAGGAGGTGACAGTGCAGTCTAAGCTCAGAAGAGCGGATGAAACAACATGAGAACTTAACCCAAGAAGATTGATCCCAAAGTGATAAGGTGTGAGAGCGCTAGCGTAAGAGCGGAAATCCGTGAGCAAGCATGGGAGCGGGTATTGCCTAACGAACCAATCACGAAGGAATGCCGACCCAAAACCCAAACCGTTACAATATCGCTGAGCTTCAGATCAGCTGTACAGACAACCGTATCGTGGGGATAGCAGCACTTCGCATTAAGGTACACATTCTCAAGACACTTTCTCCAGATGCGGCTAATGATGTGTACAAAGTTCACTATGCTGTTCACCAAAATTTGACAGACACAAAGTATAGGCTGAACTTTTTACACACACAGCTTGTTAAAAGAGACTTGTTAACTGAAGCTGAAACTCAAACTGCACAAAAAATCGGTATTAGTGCGATAGTGAAACTAGTTTCAGCACGCACTACTGAATCTAGTTTTAGTGTCGATTTCAGTATTTGATGTGTTTCTTTTCTCATCTCAGGTAAATTTGTCGTATTATGTAAGTGTCGATGATGACGAAAATAGAACGAAATACATTTTACAATCAGCGACTCTGCAACGCGTGTTGAAAAAATTGCACGTTCTCTCTATATCCACGAGCATCGCAGCGCTAAAACTCAGTTTCAATAACTGAAACTGAAACTTTAAGAAAATATATACTGAAACTGAAACTGATACTGAAACTAAATAGAAAGTGTATACTGATACAGAAAGTAAAACTGAGTTGATAATTTATGCGGATACTGAAACCATACGTGTAACCGGGGGGGGGGGTATGGGGGGGGGGGGTAAGCCCCCCCCCCCCCCCCCCTAGCCGAAAGTGTACCCCCCCCCCCCATACCCCCCCCCCCAGGTACCCCCCTCCCCGCCTTCCCCAAAAGACCCCCCCCCCCTAAAATTTCAAAAATTTTCGCCTGCGGCGCTTAAAAATGGCAAAAATTTCGCCTGCGGCGCTTGAAAATAGCAAAATTTTCGCCTGCGGCGCTATATTTTGGACATTTTTGACCAAAATTAAGCGATTTTTGGCACTTTTGGCGTATTTTTGCAAAATTTTCTTATTTTTTGGTACTTTTTTAGCAAAATTTTTAGGTCATCTGACCCCCCCTCAAGGGGCCTCAGACCCCCCCCCCCCCCCCCCCCCTGAGGGGTCCTATACCCCCCCCCCCCCCCCGACCCCCCCCCCCCCCTGGCCGGTTGGCGCTTACACGTATGACTGAAACTACATCAGTTTCTATGGTCACCCCTGGGTACTGGGTGTGGAACAGTACGACAGGGTGGCCAGTGGAAACGTAGACTAGATAGTTTAGGTAGTTTCAGTTTCAGATCGAGCTAATTGAAACTGAAACTTAGAATGGTGATAGTTTTGGACCTTCGCTAAGTAACATCATACAATGCTTGGGACACCGACATTGGGAGCAACCTTGGCAAGACTTATGAAATGCTCCAAAGTTTGGTAAAATTTCGCATAAATAATTGAAACTGGACTATGAGCTTCAGTCTTCGTTTCAGTTATGGAGACTCTGCTGTTTTGATTAGGTCTCAGTTTCGGTTAACTGATTCTAACGGAAACAGAAGCTGAAACTACATACCAGAAACTGAAACTACATACACCTAGATTGAGCTTCTATTGGCCACCCCCTAATGCCGAGCTTCAGTCTAAAACAGAGTGTGGTCATGTGAGAACCCCTTGTAGTTTATTATGAGGAATGCTTTTTGCAGACTGCAATGCAACCCGCCGTTCGACGAAGCACGAAATTCGAATGCAACCTCGAATTTTGAATTGAGTAGCCCATTTGTTGGAAGCCTGCTCGTTTTCAGGATGGACGGTAACGGATGCTTCGACAACGAACTCTTCGACAGTTGCCTGGAGCTCTTTATGTCCAACAAGCTGTTTTAAAAAAGTTGAGTTGTTTTATTAATACAGAGTGGTTTGTGAGTATTTTAAAGTGGAAGAGTAACAGAGTGGATACTTTTGTAAAGTGTTTCGAAGCCTTTCCGATATGACGCGCGCCTGCCCGCAGTCCACTATTCATGCGCTACTTGTGACCCACTCCTTTCTGAGGGGTTCTTGCAAGGCAACATTGGAATCGCCCGGGATTAATTTTTTGAGCAAGAGACAGACGCATTTCTGAGCGGTTGTTGCAAGGCAACATTAGGATCGCCCGGGATTAATTTTTTTAGCAAGGCACACGCATTTTCGAGCGGTTGTTGCAAGGCAACATTGGAATCGCCCGGGATTATTTCTTTGAGGAAAAGGGGTTTGTTATGAAACGGTTCATTAAGGAAGGAAGACCACCTAGACCATTCAAATCAAACTTAAGTACCTACCTACTACAACTACATATCGAACGCTATGCTTTGAAGTGTACACTACAGTGCGTTAGGTGCTACTTTGCTATGGTAATCCATTGAATTTGAAGACACGATATTTTTTTATTAGAAAAGCTGACACATGTATAGGCAGGACAGTCCTGTCAACAGCGGCGGCGGTATACTGATCACGTAGCGAGTGACTGTTGATAAAATGCGACACATTTAGTCATTGCTACTACGAAAACATAGTGTAAGAATTTGAACAGTTGTGGCGAATTATCACGATGTAAAGAAATCCGTATACGTTATCCGACAAACCACGATCAACAACAGCTCGACACACACAACAGCAGCCGCAGGATACTTCAGCAGATCGGCGTTTTGACGTGGCAGTAGAAAGTTGGTCGTGACTTCACCGAGCTGAACTGTTTAAGCTAGTCTCAATTTTGTAGTAATTAAAATTAATAAGTTACCTATACTTTAAGATAGCAAATAAAAGAAAGCAAAAATGTTACTCACATTCAAACGACAGCTGGCAGGCAAATTGGGCAGCAGCCTGGTATGCTTCTTGCGTAGACTGATGACGTATCTTCACTGGATTGGAAGAGTCCATCTATTGATGATGTAGTAGCTTATGACCAGTAGCAACCAGCTGGAATGGAGCATGTTGTGAATAATAAAGAAATTATTAAGAAATGCATTTTACATGAAATAGATTATTCTACAGAATTTGCAGAAGTCCTTTCCAGTCATATGACCTCTCTCCCACTTTCAGGGAATGCTGCGCAGACTCCTGTTGTCCCTTCGCCAGCAGACGCTCGGCAGCAACCACCACAACTGTTTCTCAGTAGAGAGTGGGGCCAAGTGGTCATTCGTTCTCTCCACCATCCTAAAGGAAGGAGTGAACGCCAAGCTGCTCAGTCGGGAATTCCTCCAGCTCGAGATGGGCTTTGTGTTTGGGCGACTGGTCCAATTCGCCATCCAACAGCAGAGGTTTCACGAACCGTTGATGGATTAGTGTGTTCGAATGGATTATCTTTTGATCATAATTCTTTTCAGTTGTGACGACTCGATGCTGCAACTGCTTTCCCATTGGCGGCGGGCGGCTGAAGGCCTCAGGCCCTCGACAACTGGCGACTTCCTCCAATACCGCGCCGTCTGTGAAAAGTCCGTTTCTGCTCTGATGAGTGAAGCCGTCAGATATCCAAAGTCGGTGGAATCTCTGCTCAACTGGTTCGAGGGCCTACTCAGTGGCAAGAGGGAGTGCGAGTCGGACGAGAGAGTGGTCTGCTGATTGATGTTTTATTGATGTTTGCTGCTTATTGATGTTTTGTAAGGTGTGATGTCTTTTGCAGAAGTCCGTCTCGCGATTGGTCTCAAGTGGTCATTCCAGTGGGGTGAAGGAGGAGTTGGTCACTTCAGTGTGTTGCCGATTCGTCGACAGAGACATGAAGTTCCCAGTGGATGTGGCAGGTTGGCTGGAGAGTGGAGACAGTGGACATCTGTGCATCGACAGCCCATTGGACAAGCTCACTGGCGTTTTCCTTGTTGCAGACCTTGTGGATTGTCTGGCGTCAGTGGTGGATGACCAGTGTGAGAGTGAGCAGTCGAGAAGAGGCGCCTCCGAACTGCTGGCCGCCCTCTGTCGCTCCCACTCTGAGAGAGAGACTGTTGAGGAGGGAGGAGGAGACGACTCATTCAGTCGTCTGCTCAGCAGAATCACTTACTCACGCAACGCTGAGGCTGTCTTGGACAATATCCGATCGCGTCTACTGGAGCTCTACTTCTGCGATAGGTGATGGAGCATCTAGAATTTACTAATGCGTTTCTTCGTGTGAAACTTATAAGTTATCGTTGAAACGCCTAGCGCGTTTCTTCCAGCGCTGCCTTCGCGACTGGTGTGGCGACGGCTCTTGGCAAGTTGGCGCCTCAGACGACGGTTTCGAATGCTCCCCTGGCTCAGCTAATGGGAACGCCCACTCGGAAGAGTCCCACGGTATCACTCAGAATTGAAATTGAAGTCGTTTCTTTGGTTGTTGTTGTCATTGTAGACGACGCGTTTCTTTGGTAAACTCAGTAGTTGAAGTGTCTTTCAGAAGCGTCGCAGTCCTCAGCTGCAGGTGTCAGAGTCTCTGCTGGACCAGCAACTGGACAGCCAGCGACCATTCACCTTCTCCTGCTTCGACCACTGGCTTCAGGTGAGAGTGGGAGAACGAGACAGACGGCTATTGGTCAGTCACTTGTCGAATATGGAAAGGGTTCTTTCGCAATCTCTTACAGCAAATGGCCACTCTGCTGGCCGGTCAACTGGTGACAAGCCCAGACGACAGCGATCCCTTCTTCAGCGCCTTCCAACAGCTCATGAACTGCTATGGGGAAGAGTTTCGGGGGAAGGATAAGGTGGATTCTCAAGGGAGTGGATGACAGTTGGTCTGGCTAGTGATCTCTCAGTCCTTCGCCCTTTCTTTAGGCCGAGCTACCATCCCTATCGCCCCTGTGGAGGCAGGCGATTCTCTACAGCGTCTGCGTGGTTGTCAGAGCGTCGGCCAGTATGGATTTGGTCAAGCGCCTGTTCCACCTGCTCTTCAGACACGCCGTCACCGCCGCCTCAGGTGAATAATCACTGGCAGAACTTCCTGAGTGCCACGTCGAGAAATGCAGAGGGTTTCACGAATGGAACAAGAAGGAGACCTTGTTGTTGTTCATTGAGTGAATCGACAGAGTTGTTTCACTCAGTTTCCAATAGCGGCGCTGTCAATCTAATTACCAGTGAAGTCGTCTTGTTTGTGACCGAGTTACGTTCGGTCATGCACGGCTGGCCAACTTTCTTGCTTCAGTGTGGCCGGCCAGTGAGTCGACTTCGCTGACTCGCTTCGTCTTCGAGTGCTATCGATCGGCCAAAGCGCAGTTCTCTCTGGCGCCTTCTTCTACTGTTGCGTCAAGAGCCAAACAACAACAGCAGCAGCAGTCAAAGAAGGGCCAGGGCGGCGTCAGTGGAGTGGAGTTCGACAGGGAGCTGCTGCTGGGAGACCACTGGAGAGAGGAAGTGGGGGTGGATCTGGAGACTGTCGCCTCACTCGCCTCTCGCGCCTCCCTCACAGACCACGCCCTGCACCTCTGCCACTGGGCCGCTGAGAAGCTCAGGTGGGCTGCTGAAAATCGATTGGTTTTCGCATTGAAGCTCTCCACTGTAACAACCAACTGAAACGATTGTCATCCCTCTCTCTTCAGGCGCGACAACGGCGCCTACCTGGGCAACTGCGAAGCGTTCGCCCAGGGATCCTTCCAGAGCGCCACTTCAAATGCCCAATTGTCTTCTGAGAGGTCTCTGTCCATCTCCAGAGTACTGGCCCGCTGCTACGTCGACTTCGACATGGAGGAAGAGCTCTTTGGACTGGATGAGAGAGCACTGGTCGACACACACGTCAGGTAGGAACACCAATTGGTCACTCTTTCCCCTGAAGCCGTCACCGTCAAAGGCAAAGCTGAGGCCCTGTTCGCGCTCGTCGCAGGCTGTTCCTGGCGAGGCGAGCCCGCAGATGGGACAGAGTGATGTCCATCCACTTGGAGAGAGGAGGGAAGGGAATAGGCAGTGTAGAATTTCTCTCGGCCGCCGAAAATGCTGGCGTTGGCGCCTTGGCCTCCTCTGTGACTGCTGGAGATGAGAGTGGTTCTCAGAAAGCGCTGAAGGATTTCCAGTACGACTGCGCCTGGAAACTGTCCCAGTGGGACGAACTGGACGCCCTCCAGAGGTGGTGAATGGTGATTGCTCTCTGGGATCTCTCTTGGAGAGAGTGCCATACTTTCAGGCTCGACAACTCGTCAGTAGGAGCGGGACTGTTCTCTTCCCTGCGCAACCTGCTGGACACTGACGACAGCGATATCGATCTGGCTAATGGGGCGTTTCTGCAGAAGGTGAAGGGGCTGAGGTCGGTCACGATGTGCGGTTTTGTCTGAATCGTCGAGCTCTTACGGCGCTGTTGGCTAGACAACTGCAGAGGTGGACAAGTGGACGCCCTTCTTCGGTTGGACCTGCACTCCTCCAGTCGGCCATTAGCCACTCTGGAAAATCTAATTACTCTGCAGGTCTTCACAGAGGCCGCTTCCTGCAGCAGGTGGTCACAGATGAGCTCTTCCATTGGTTGCAATATGGGCCAGAAGAACAGTTGGATTCCACCAATTCAGTGTTGTGGAGGCGCTGGCTGACCTCGTTGACGACTGTCTCGGCCGTTGTGGCTCCACTGACCCTGTTACTGTCGTCAACAGTGGTGGCGCCACAGCAGTTGTGGACCAGCAGGCGGCCATTCTCAGCTATTGCAACGCTTTTCTGCGCTCCAGGGCGGGTAGAAGAGCCGCCAGAGACACTCCCGCTGCTGTGGAGCGCCTTCTGATTTCTCTGTCCACACTCTTGGAGGGGACCATGCGACGCTTCAGGGAGAACAGACAGATGCAGGTCTTGGCGCTCTGTCGTTCCTTCCCACCACTATTCATCTAGACATTGGTGGCCATCATTTCAGAAGGCTCGCACATGTGGCGGAGTGTGGTCAGCACTGGTGAAGTCCCTGGGACAACAGCATGGACGCTCCTCAGCGGGTGTGGACTCTGGCCTTCTGTGGGCGTTGTCCTCAGTGGCCTCTGTGGAGGAGGCGCTCTGTCAGTTCGACGAGGGCGACAGAGTGATGGCCAAGAGACAGCTGGAGACTTTGGCCAACTCTACTGAGCCTGTCAGTGGGAATGTTTCAGCCTATTGGTTTCTTGTGGCCTTTACATGTGGCCACATTCTCGACTGATTTTAGGTGACTGAATTGTCTCGTCACGTGCGCTCTCGCTGCTTCCTGGAGTTGGGTCGTATCTACGGGGCGGAGGACTCCCACCACCGTCGTCAGGAGAGCGTTGACGCCTTCAGCAGAGCCATAGACCTACTCGAGGGGAACAGCAGTGGTGGGAGTGCGGGCACGCTGGAAGGCAGCAGTCTGGTCATTGGAACTGACAGCCTCAGCAGCAGTGTGGACACTGACTCTCAGCGGGGGAGGAAGAGGGCTCAGATGCTGTCGGCAGAGAGGCAGCGGAGACTGGCGATGGCCTACTTCACAACGGCACAGTTCATCGACGCCAAGTATCTGGTGGGGACTTCTTGACAGTTTTTAACCACAAAGAGGAAAGTGGAATGTCTCTGTCACTCAATCCTTCCCCCTGTCCTCTGTGCAGGAGTTGCAACAGCACGTGCAGTCGGCAGAGTTTCGTCAGAAGGCGTCTGTTGTGAAGCAGCGACGTGATGCCAGCGTCGAGATGGGAAGGCAGTCGGCGGCACTTACCAAGGACGACAGACTCTACATGGATCACCTCAAGAGATCCGCCGCCATTGACGACGAGGAGCAGAAGGTTGGCACTTATTGGATGGTTGTCGTAGCATTTGATTCACCACTCTTGTCTGTTACATATGTCGACCGTTTGATCTTCCGCAGTGTGACACTTGCATTCCATCGCAGGAGCTGCTGGAGGAGTTGAGGGGCCACCGTTCCTCAGCGCTGCAGCACTATCTCCACTGTCTGAGACTGCAGAGCTCTTCAGAGGTGGATGTGGCCGTCTTTCGCGCCCTCGACATCTGGCTGGAGAACATGAAGTGCACAGACATCGCTCTCGTTCTCAAGGTGGAATATGGATGGATGGATGGATATTCTGTAGTGACAACAATAGTAGTGTAGAGCCAACCCTTTCGCTTTACAGGAACTGGCCCCCGGAATCCCCAGTCAGAAGTGGCTTCTGGTCTGGTATCAGTTGACATCGCGCCTCTCCTGCCAAGTCAACGGCCAACAGCAGAGGGACGACGACTGCTGCGATGAATCGAGACTGGCGTTGCTGGATGTCAGTCACTACGCTTAGTCACTCAGCGAACAAATCTCGCTGAGGTTAAGGTTGCTAGTATCGCGCCTGTAACATCTTTCAGTTGGCGGAGCGCGTGTGTCGCGACCATCCCTTCCATACCTTCTACACTCTCAACAGTCTGGCCAGACACTACAATACGCTCAGCAGTCAGTCTGGGGGAAGGAGGATTTCTAAGGGCTTGGAGATGACATCTGAACTGGTGACTTCACGCGTGCAGTGGTTTGGAATGATGGCACTGGTCAGGTAGCCTGTGTCAGCGGCAACCGGTTGTCTTCAGAGGCGCAGCAAGGCGGCGGAAGACATTCTTCGTATGGCCAGCGCCCATTCGTCTCAGGCGGCCTCTGCCTTCAAGCAGATGGGCGCCCTCTGCGAGGCCTTTCACGAGCTGGCCAAATACGACTTCACAGAGAAGAGACATGTGGCCGGCTCCGGTTGGACGCCTTCTGAGTGGCTGACTAAGACTTCAGATGACCGTTGATGCGCGTTCTTTCCATGTTCCAGAGTTCAAGATGTCGCGTCCTGACGCCACTTCGCGGCCCTTGAAACTGCGAGAGGTCAAGCGTCTGCAGGTGCCGCCTCTGACGGTGGACATTCCGGTGTGGCATTTGGAACTCTGGGAATGCAGTGGCCAGATGAAAAGCTCTTCACGCAGTGTACTGTGGCCCACTTCAGGTGCAGCCCAGTGGTGGCGGCGTCGACTACTACAGTCCCGGAGGTGTGCCCTGCACTGTGGAAGGCTTCGATGACAAACTCACAGTGGCCGGAGGAAACAGTCGACCCAAAATCGTCACCTGCCGATGCTCTGACGGACGACTTGTCAAGCAGCTTGTCAAAGTGGGCCTCCAGTCTGAATACCAAGGAAGCATTGCGTGCTCAGCTGTAGATGACATTTCATCACTTTCAGTGGGAGGACTTGAGGCAGGACGCCGTCTTGGAGCAGGTCTTCGAGGTGTCCAATGGCCTCTTCAGAGGCAGCGGCCTGCGCTCTTCCATGCGCACTTACAAGGTCGTCCCCCTGACACGCGAGTCTGGAGTGCTCGAGTTCTGCGACAACGCCACACCTCTGGGTCAGTTCCTAGAAATGACTAACGCGTCACGCTCTGTTGTGCCTGATGATGTTGTCACTGGTGGACGGAACTGTCGCTTCTCCTTCAGGCGTCTACTTGGCTGGGCCGAAGGGTGCGCACTTCAGGTACAACCCCACTGACATCTCGCCCGCGCAAGCTCGCCAACTGTACATGGTTGGTCGCACGGACTTTCAACCCTCGATTTCAGAACCCGTCTTTCTTCTCCTTCAGCAGCGAGAGGTCAGAGAAGACCCGAAGAGGCCTCAGGACTACAAACCCTACCCGCTGCAGGAGCGTCTGAAGCGCTTCTCAGAGGTCTGCGGCAGGATTCGGCCCGTGATGCGCCACTTCCATTTGGAGAGATTCCCAGAACCCCACGACTGGCTGCGCGCCACCAGCAACTACACCAAGAGCGTCGCCGTCTCATCCATGGGCATGTGCAATTACTGTGTCTCCGTGTTTCACAGTGTTTGCAGTTGCAGAGTGGTGCGTGAGTGTAATCGACTGTTGCAGTGGGTCACGTGTTGGGTCTGGGCGACAGGCACGTCAACAACATCTTTCTGGACGAGAAGAGCGGAGAGGTCCTACACATTGACCACGGTGAGAGACTGGAGAGAGGGGAGATGAACTGTCGATTTGACTACAAACTGAAACGCAAAGACTACTGATTGATCGATCGAGTTCCATATTCACTCAACCTATGAAACATTAGAAGTTATAAACATCTGTGGCTAAGCTACTAGCTGATCTCTCTCAGGAGTGGCCTTTGAGGGCGGCAGGGAGTTGTCGATTCCCGAGTTGGTGCCATTCCGTCTGACGCGAGACATGTTGGATCCCATGGGTCCCAGCGGCGTCAGGGGTCTCTTCAGCGCCCACTCTCAGCAAGTGATGCGCCTGCTGAGGGCACACAGAGCGGAGCTGAGGGCAGTCGTCGCCGTCCTTCTCTACGACCCGCTTGCCAAATGGCAGCTCAGTCACTCCAAACGACTCAAACTCCAGCCTATCGCCTACACTACGACGACGAACAGTACCAGTAATGCGGCAGGCGTCAGTGGCTCGGCCAGCGGAGCCGCCGGTCAGCCAATGGCTTTGTGTCACTGCAGTGTGGGAAATACGCCCTGAAGCGTGACACGGTACATCTCCTCAGGCGTGTCGTCTTCGGGTGCTGCGACCGATCGACAGGCGGAGTCAGAGATGGGCGTTGGCGGAGGAAGGAGTGAGTTGGCGGCGAGAGCTCTCGACCGACTCTCAGACAAGCTCAGAGGAAGGGAGACGGCCGACAGGGAGCAACTCAGCGTCCAGAGACAGGTACTGACAGTGAGGGAGTCAGTAGTGGCGAATGGCTGAAGGTAGTTGAGTAATGAGTTGTGTTGCTGGGGCTCAAATTAACCCTGTCAAGTGGCCTTCAGGTCTCTCATCTGATCAGAGAGGCGACAAAGTCGGAGAATCTCTGCGTCATCTTCAGCGGCTGGCAACCCTACCTCTGAAGAAGCCTCAGTCGCACAATGCCTTAGCAGTAGTAGTAAGTAGTCCATGGAAGTAGCTGTAGCTCATCTCGGTGTGACGTGACGTCTCAGTGCTCTGTTGTGCTGTCATTGTTGCTATGCGATACGTCGGACTTTGTGGTGCTGCCACGATGGCGATACAAAGAGGCGCACTCTGCATTATTGTTTTGAGGTGGGTTTGTGTCTGTAGATGCGTTTCTGCAGTCACAAGGCACTTGTCTACAGTGTCGAACTCATGCTATCCATGATTACTCATCACTCCGACGCTAACGAGATTCAATGACAGAACTTTGCCAGGCAATGACAAAGTTTGCACAGGACCACTATAGGACAGCAACCGACTAGGCAGGTGACAGTGGTAGGGTAGCAGAGCCATACACTGCACTGCAGGTTGACAGAACTAGCTACAGTGCTCCAGTATGAAGAGAACATCGGCCGACGCAACGCGGGGAACGAATATGGGGACCCAGTAATGAGGCACAAAATTCGCAGCGCGCAGGGTCATCACTTCATTTGGGGGGGTAGAAAGGGAGAGAGCAGAGAAGGCACTTAGTCAGTCAGTCATCCGGTGCATCAGGCACAGTAGGCGACGCTGGTCGCTGGGACGCTGAAGATGAAGAGAGGCCGAATCGCGTCTGCAGAAGGTATGGTTCCAGAGCGGATGAGCTGCCCGTGGTGATACGCGACGTGACAGAGCTGAATCGACAGAATCGCAACCGAATGGAGAAGCAGGAGAGACGCACGCTGGAAAGGAGACGAAGTCGCAAGAGGAGGCGCAGCGACTCCGGCGAGTACAAATCCAACCTGTTTCGCGTTAGGAACACTCGCAAATCACTCTATTAACAAAACAGCTCCACTTTATTAAGACGGCTTGTTCACTGGTCACAAGGGCACGTTTTTGGCTTGGGCTGTAAGAAATGCAATGCGATGTACATTGGGCAAAGTATAGGTAAGCGTGCGTTGCATGTGCGCTCTAAGGAGCAGCACTACTATAGCTAAGAACCCTAAGGGAGTTTGGTGCCGTCATCACAACCCAGCTGAGGTAGCCAGGCCACTTTACATGGAACGGAATTATCACAAGAGGATTATTGCTGAACCTTGTCTGATCGACTTGGTAGGTGCTCGGACATGGGTGAATCCAGACAAAGGTAATCTCCAACTTGGGGCCAAACTTCAGTAAGAAAACAATTCCAGCATTTCTTACATACCAGTCATTCTCAAAACCACAGTTCGACTAAGAAGACCAGGCAAGTCGTCCAGGGGACGCAGTATACTCCACAAATTGAACTCCTACGCACGGTGACTCCTCTCCTGTTGGGGCATCCTGACACTCCCAATCGCAAAACTAATGCCGAATTCGTGATCTACATCCCAGAACACCCCAGAATCGACATACAACACCCCTAACTTCCTACGGACTCGCAGAACCAAAATTCTGCACTTGGGGTACGGTAGCATGCGAATCCGTCATAGGTACGCTTAAACATCATCTAAACGCTAAACGAATGCCAAATTCGTAATCAGCGCCCCCGAAAACCCCGAAATCGGGTATAATATCGCCAAAGTTGACCCGACACCCAATATTCAAATGGATGCGGCAGGGTTACTGTAGCTCTGCCAATTTGCCAAAACACTTCTCGGGACCAGATTTCAACGTAGAATCGTTTGAAATCACTCTTGAACCGATTCGGCAACGCATTCGAGCGCTGCAGACGCTGAAACGCGAAAAGCGCAATTTTTGACCCCGGAGTCAAAAAAGTTCCACCATGATAACTTTTTCGTGTCTCAACCGATTTTCTCCGTTCATGGCTCATTCGATAGAGGACATCTGGGAAGGAGCACCAAAAGCGGTCTCGCCGCTCTAGCTGCCACCTAGCTCGCACAGCAGCCCGTCAAAGTTGGAAAAGGGCCAAAATTCGCGAATTTTTCAAATTTGGCGCCAAAATGGGTCCCGCAGCGATCCAATTCTTTTTTTGCGTGTTCGGCACTATCGAGGGCTACAACATATCAAAAGATAGTATATACCATTATATGCAACTTTTTCGAGTTCTACCCTGTGTAACCCATTTTTCAGTACTTTGAAAATTTATTTTTGAATTTCCCGCCAACGGGGTCCCGCAGCGTGACCTCGTTTGGTGTCCACCCTGCCCACCCACTAGGCCTACCCAACGCAAAAGACCGTTTGCAAATCGGCCGCTGCACGCGCGAACCCCATCCGGTTAAAGTTACTGCGTTTCGCGCACAAACGCTATATACTCCACACTTTTTTGAAAAAAAGTGTGGAGTATATAGCGATTGTGCGCGAAAGCAGAAACTTTGAGTCAACGGCGTTCGCGCGTGAAGCGGCCGATTTCCAAACGGTCTTTTGCGTTGGGTAGGCCTAGTGGGTGGCCAACCTGCACGACATATGGGGTCACGCTGCGGGACCCCGTTGGCGGGAAATCCAAAAATTTATATTTTCAAAGTACTGAAAAATGGGTTACACAGGGTAGAACTCGAAAAAGTTGCATATAATGGTATACACTATCTTTTGATATGTTGTAGTACTCGATAGTGCCGAACACGCAAAAAAGAATTGGATCGCTGCGGGACCCATTTTGGTGCCAAAGTTGAAAAATTCGCGAATTTCGGCCCCGGGTCAACTTTGACGGGCTGCTGTGCGGGCTAGGTAGCAGCTAGACCGGCGAGACCGCTTTTGGTGCTCCTTCCCAGATGTCCTCTATCGAATGAGCCATGAACGAAGAAAATCGGTCGAAACACAAAAAAGTTATCTTGGTGGAACTTTTTTGACTCCGGGGTCGAAAACTGCGATTATCGCGTTACGGCGTCTGCAGCGCTCGAATGCGTTGCCGAATCGGTTCAAAAGTGGTTTCAAACGATTCTACGTTGAAATGTGGTCCAGAAAAGTGTTTTTGGCAAATTTGCAGAGCTACAGTAACCCTGCCGCGTCCATTTGAATATTGGGTGTCGGGTCGACTTTCGCGATAAAATACTCGATTTCGGGGTTTTCGGGGGGCGCTGATTACGAATTTGGCATTTGTTTAGCGTTTAGATGTACTTTTATCACACCTGTGACCAATCTGCGTGCCACCGTACCCCAAGTGCAGAATTTTGGTTCTGAGAGTCCATAGGAAGTTAGGGGTGTTGTATGTCGATTCTGGGGTATTTTGAGATGCAGATGACGAATTCGGCATTACTTTTGCGATTGGGAGTGTTAGGAGGCCACAGCAGCAGAGGAGTCACCGTGCATAGGAGTTCAAATTTGCGGAGTATACTGCGTCCCCCGGACGACTTGCCTGGTTTGTGGAGTATAAAAATAAAACTAAGTAAGTAACTAAGTAGCTTAGTTTTTCAGAAAACTAAGTAAAACTAAGTGAGTAAAGCGTACTTACTTAGTTTCTAACAAAACTAAGTACTCGAAAAATCTGGGAAGTAAACTGAGTAAGCAAACACAAGCAAACAAAAGTAAATCTCGTCTAGGAAATGCTGGTATGTTGTTAATTCGAGGTTAGTAGGGCCACAAATGGTCTCCAAGAAAAAGTTGTTTAGCAAATTTGACATTCTTTGAGTAACTCATCGCAGAAAAGCCCATTCAACCAAACCAATCGCAAAAGTAATGCCGAATTCGTGATCTACATCCCAAAGTACCCCAGGATCAACATACAACACCCCTAACTTCCTATGGACTCCAGGAACCGAAACTCTGCACTTGGGGTACGGTAGCATGCAAATTCGTCATACGCATGGTAAAACTACATCCAAACGCTAAACGAATGCCAAATTCGTGATCAGCGCCCCCGAAAACCCCGAAATCGAGTATAATATTGCGAAAGTTGACCCGACACCCAACATTCAAATGGACGCGGCAGGGTTACTGTAGCTCTGCAAATTTGTCAAAAACACTTTTCTGGACCAGATTTAAGCGTAGAATCGTTTAAGACCACTTTTGGAACGATTTGGCTACGCATTCGAGCGCTAGAAGCGCCGAAACGCGAAAATCGCAATTTTCGACTCAAAAAAAAGTTCCACCAAGATAACTTTTTTCGTGTTTTAACCGATTTTCTCCGTTCATGGCTCATTCGATAGAGGACATCTGGGAAGGAGCACCAAAAGCGGTCTCGCGGCTCTTGCTGCTACCTATCGCGCACAGCAAACCGTCGAAGTCGGAAAATAGAGACAAATCTCGAATTTTTCAACTTTGGCACCAAAATGGGTCCCGCAGCGATCCAATTCCTTTTTTGCGTGTTCGGCACTATCGAGGGGTACAACATATCAAAAGATAGTATATACCATTATATGCAACTTTTTCGAGTTCTACCTTGTTTGACCCATTTTCCAGTACTTTGAAAATTCAAATTTTTGAATTTCCCGCCAACGGGGTCCCGCAGCGTGACCCCATATGTCGTGCAGGTTGCCCACCCACTAGGCCTACCCAACGCAAAAGACCGTTTGCAAATCGGCCGCTTCGCGCTTACGCCATCCGGTCCAAATTTCTGTTTTCGCGCACAAACGCTATACACTCCACACTTTTTTGTGGAGTATAACAAGTTGTTTTAAAAAAGTTGAGTTGTTTTATTAATACAGAGTGGTTTGTGAGTGTTTTAAAGTGGAAGAGTAAAAGAGTGGATACTTTTGTAAAGTATTTCGAAGCCTTTCCGATATGACGCGCGCCCGCCGGCGTCCACTATTCATGCGCTACTTTTGACACGCTCCTTTCTGAGGGGTTCTTGCAGGGCAACATTGGGATCGCCCGGGATTAATTTTTTTAGCAGACGAAGTTGTTCGTAAGACAAGGGTTTAAAAAAACAAAAGTATTTGTTTAGGAATGACCGTTCAACAACTGCCTCAACGTAAGTTTTCAAACGGTCGAACGAATGCCGCTCTATAACGTAAGACGAGCGAGTTAGGGCCGATTTCCTGTTTGAACTTTTGAGTTACTGTAGCTCGCCAAACTCAAACTTTCGAATCTCGACTTCTCTTAACGGAATGATCAGTGTGACGAAACCTATTCAGCAAACTCAAGATCGTCTCTCTACGACGGAAGACGAGCGAGTTAGAGAAGTTTTGCGTTTTGAACTTTTGGGTTACTCGCGTTTTTGGGTAGCTCGCGATATTCAAACTTTTTAGTTTCGACCAATAGAAGAACAAATGATCAGTGAGTCAAGAGCTATCCAGCAACTCAAGATCGTCTCTCTACGACGTACGCTGAGCGAGTTGAGCTATTTCTATGCTAAAAACGCGAGAATGTCGCTTTTCGTGGTGCGTGTTTGCGTAATTAACAATTTTTTTACGCCAAGTGAAAGAGCACGTCGAGACCTTTTAGTTGAACTATAGCACGCCGCTCTACGACGTAAGACGAGCGTGTTAGCGCCGTTTTGCGTTTTGGACCTTCGGGTTACTGTAGCACGCGCAATTCAAACTTTTGAATTTCGACTTCTCTTAACGGAATTATCAGTGTGCCGAAACGTATTCAACGAACTCAAGATCGTCTCTCTATAACGGAAGACGAGCGAGTTAGATAAGTTTCGCGTTTTAAACCTTTGGGTTACTGTAGCTCCCGAAATTCAAACTTTTGAGTTTCGAACAATAGAAGAACAAATGATCAGTGAGTCGAGAGCTATCCAACCAACCCAAGATCGTCACCCTACGACGCACGCTGAGCGAGTTAGAGCGATTTCTGCGTTAAAAACGCGAAAATGTTGCTTTTCGTGGTGCGTGTTTGCGTAATTAAGAAAATTTTTAATGCCAAACGAAAGAGCACGTCGAGACCTTTTAGTTGACCTATCGCACGCCGCTCTACGACGTAAGACGAGCGAGTTACAGCCGTTTTCCGTTGTGACCTTCGGAGTACTGTAGCGCGCGAAATTCAAACTTTTGAATTTCGAAGTCTCTTAGCGACATTGCCAGTAAGTCGAGACCTTTCCGTAGAGCCCAAGATCGCCTTCCTACGACTTTCCAACGCCGAGATATGAGAGCGTGACGGACGAACGGCCGAACGGACGATCGAACGCACGCACGAAAAGCTCTCGTAGGGGTTCGCCCGGCTGAGGCCGGGCGAAACAAGCTGTGTGTGTAAAAAGTTCAACCCATACAATGTGTCTGCCAAACCTTGGTGAACAGTATAGTGAACTTCACACACACCCTTAGCCGTATCTACAGAAGGTATCTTGAGAACGTGTGCCGCAAACCAAGTGCAGCTATTCACACGATACGGTTATCTGTACAGCTGATCTAAAGCTCAGTGATATCGCCGCATTCGCGCTATATGTTATCGGCATTATACGACGCCGGTCATCTGAAGTTTTATATCTGCGTGAATAGGCCACATCGAACAAAAAAACTTGCCAAATGTTGATGCAGTCGTTCTCTACCAGGAATTCCGTTTGATTTGTACGTATTTCTGCGTTAACATTCATCAATGAACAACAGTCTTGGCAATTATGGAATTTTGGCATTTCTATCGAAATTTTGAAAATTTCTATCAAATTTGACGTTAGCAAGAATTTTCTCTTGTTATACTAATTATCCGTTGTCTATGCGCTTGCCTTTCTGAAGAATTTCGCCGCTAGTTCATCAGGCGAAAAAAAAACGATTTTCGACATTTTTGTATTTTAATTGTAAATATCCCTAATTTGCAATTGTTCGAAACTGTAAAACCATGTCACAAATTCTTATTAGCGTACGACCTATCCATTTCTGCATTCACATTCGTCAATAAATGGCGCTCTATTTGTCTCAATTTATGGAATTTTGACAAATAATCGTGTATTTCTATTAAATTCCACACTTGCAAAAAATTTCTTTTGTGTTACAAATGACCCGCGGTCTATGCTCTTTCCATTTCTGAAGAAATTTCGTCGCTAGCTAATCCGGTGAAAAAGTCGATTTTCGACATTTTCGTGTTTTAATTGTGAATATCTCTAAATTGCAATTTTTCAAAGCTGTAAAACCATGCCAGAAATTCTTATTGGCGTACTACCTATCCACTTCTGCATTCATATTCGTCAATAAATGACGTTATATTTGTGTCAATTTATGGAATTTTGATAAATAATCGCGTATTTCTATTAAATTCCACATTTGCAAAAAAATTCCTTTGTGTTACAAATTATCCGCGGTCTATGCTCTTTCCATTTCTGAAGAAATTTTGCCGCTAGCTCATCAGACGAAAAAGTCGATTTTCGACATTTTGGAATTTTAATTGCGAATATCTCGAAAATGCGAAATTAGCAACAGGAACGGACACTGGATCCGTACTCAGCGACCTTGACTCTACTTGACCACATATGTCACATATCTTATTTCGATGCGCGGACGGACAGACACACACACACACACAGACATTGTCATCCGTATATATATGTTAAAGTGACAACCCGAGTTCAGGGAGAACCCGAGTACTCGGGTTCTCCCTGGTTATTTAGTGAGAACCCGAGTACTCGGGTTCTCACTGATGGAGTTAGTGAGAACCCGAGTAGAGTGGCCGACAAGCTGCGCATGACCGAGGGCGCGCGTGTGAGGCCGATGAAACTGTAAGGGGCGGCCCCTCCAAACCGCGCAATCTCTGGTCGGCGAGGCACAGCCGGCCTGAGCAGGAGGTGAATTATATGGAGGACTGTTCATACTATTTAACGTTTGCACTAAAACTCGGCCGGCGTCGCGCCTGGCGGGTCGAAAACTGAGGCTTAGCGCGACCACCAACTTCAGGGCGCGCTCCGCGCGCCCTGAAATCGGTCACCGGTCGCGTTAAGCCTAAGCTTCGACCCGCCAGACTGCGACGCCGACTGACTCTTGTGCACTGTGGGCGCAGGGCGAGCCTAAGCATAGCCTGAATTCAAAGGAATATACAGCTGTCAAAGACACATAATCCTAATGTCAACCGGACTTCCTAAAATTATATAGCAAATGCTTTCCCTAAATTAGAAGCTGCTATAGCAGATTGAAAGTGGCGATTATTTGTCCACTATGTAACTTGGTATGTTCATTGTACTGCGCGGGCGCCCTCGGTCGAGCGCGCCCTGCCCCCGCCGCCTCTCTACTCGGGTTCTCACCAACTGCATCAGTGAGAACCCGAGTACTCGGGTTCTCACTAAATAACCAGGGAGAACCCGAGTACTCGGGTTCTCCCTGAACTCGGGTTCTCCCCGTGACATATACACCTCGCCGCGCTGAGGCGCGGCGAAAAAACCACAACAGAATATTTTGTGTTTTTTTCGCCGCGCCCCAGGGCGGCGAGTACATATATATATACGGACGCTATTGTCTGTTTGTCCGTCCGTACTGTGTCCGTCCGTGTGTCCGGAACAACTAGACATGACGGTTAGTGCCATCCGATGGAGTCGAATGCGCTGAGTAACGTGCCGTTGTCCGTTTCTGTTGCAAATTTCCCTATTTCGAGATATTTACAATTAAAATATGAAAATGTCAAAAATAACACTTTTATTTACAAGTCGTATCGGCAAAGTTGTTGCTGAAATGGAAAGGGCGTAAGACGCGATGAATTTGTGACATAGTTTCGGATTTTAGAATTCACCAAATTAGGGATATTTTCAGGGTTTTTGTCAAAATTCCCAAATTTCGAACAATTTAAACAGCGTGTATTTCAAAACTTCTTTGCACCGATGTATCAAGCATAGTCTGTCAAGTATTTGGCAAATAGTTTCAGCGAATATAATTAACGAAATTTAGGATTTTTTAAGGATTTCGTCAAAATCCACAAATTTTGACAATTTCAAACAGCTTAAATTTCAAAATTTCTTTTCACGGATGTGTCGAGCATAGTTTACCAAGTATTTATCAAATAGTTTCAGATTTTATAATTAACAAAATTAGGGATATTTTCAAGCGTATTATCAAAAATCCAAAATTTCGACAATTTCAAAAAGCTTAAATTTCATAATTTCTTTGCGCGAATGTATGGAGCATAGTCTGCCAAGCATTTAACAAGTAGTTTCAGATTTTATAAGTAACGAAATTAGGGATATTTTCAAGGGTATTTTCAAAATTCCCAAATTTCGGCAATTTCAAACAGCTTAAATTTCAAAACTTCTTTGCACGGATGTGTCGAGCATAGTCTGCCAAGTATTTAGCAAATAGTTTCAGAGATTATAATTTTTAAGGGTGTCAAAATCCCCAAATTTCGACAATTTCAGACGGCTTAAATTTCAAAACTTTCTTTGCGCGGAAGTATCGAGCATAGCCTGCCATGTATTTAACGAACAGTTTCGGATTTTATAATTAATGAATTTACGTATATTTTCAAGGATATTGTTAAAATTCCCAAATTTAGACGATTTCAAATAGCTTAAATTTCAGAATGTCTTTGCATGGTTGTGTCGGGCATAGTCTGCCAACTATTTAGCAAATAGTTCTATATTTTATAATTAACGAATTTAGGGATATTTTCAAGGTTTTTCTCAAAATTGCCAAATCTCGACAATTTCAAACAACTCAAATTTCAAAATATCTTTGCGTGGATGTACCGGGCGTAGTATGTCAAGTAATTATGAAACAGTTTCAGATTTTAGAATTCAAGAAATTAGGGATATTTTCAAGGGTTTTGTCAAATATGGCAGATTTCGGCATTTTCAAATGGCTATAACTAAGCAATATTTTTCCATGGATGTGTCGTACAACGTATGTTTTGCCACCTATTCGATCGAACACGAAACGCGGCAATTACTGTGCGGTTCTGCAATCTACAGCAACGGTATCGTAACCGCCCGCATTTGTGACCCAAAAGAAAAGGGCGTCGTCCCATTTAGACCCTCTTCATTCCAAAATGAACGTGCGGCGAACATTCCTGATCCATTTACGGATCAGTACCCACCAATACGCCTTATAGGCAACGATTGCCCAAGAATGGCACAAACTACCTTTAGAAACTCGAGGTAACTGCGGCGAAACTCCCCGAAGAAGTGCTCAACTTTCTATTCTGACACACTATTGAATATACTCCTCAAATGCACAACACACTATGCAATGCCCATCAACCATCATCGTACCCAGTTTTTACTCTAAGCTTGTTATAGTGACGCATCTTGGTTAGCCAGGCCCTTGCTTCTGTTGGCCGCGTTGAGCCCAGTCGGTCTTGGCGGCAGGCTTGATGTCGACCGTGTGGACCTTGTCGTCAGCTTTCACCAGGCCGCAGGTGGCGTAGTTGACGAAGTGCCGGCGCAGGGTGGCCGAGCATGCCAGTATGATGTATGGGTTGCTCATGGTCATCAGGTCGATGGCCGCAGTATAGAGGGCGTAGTTGGAGGCGAAGTCCGCCCCGAACACCATGCGCACCAGGTAGGCGCACATGAAGGCCATAATGGCGAAGATGACAAAAGCGCCCAGGGCCAACTTCAGCTCCACCGAGTTGGTCTGCTTGCTGGCGAAGCGCTGTCGGGCCACCACCAGCATGACGAGGTTGAGAGCGGCGATGGCGACGGTGATGCCGGCGATGATGCTGGTAGTGATGGTGAAGATGAGCATTATGCGCGCGGGATTCTCCAGGATCAGGAACAGGTACTGGGAGTCGTTGGAGGCCGGCACGAAGTTGACGGCTGTCTTGGCGATGTGCGGAAAGTAGATGGCCGGCGGCAGCAGGTACTGCACTGAAATGGCCATCCATACCAGCTTGCCATTCTCCCATATCTGAAGCATGTTTGCACGGCTCTTTGCTCTTCAAGCCACTTGACTGCCCATCGATGTTTTACAGTCCTCGATTTGTGTCGCTACCTTGTTGTGTCGGGTCGGCATAACGATGGCTGTGAACCGATTGGCAGCCATGAGCAGCAGCCCAATCGCCTGGGACACCAAAATCGAGTGGCTGACCGGCGCCGTCAAGTAGCGGGTGACAGGTTCGATGGCCTTATAGAACTCTCTTTGGTAGCCCATCTGCCGGAGGCGGATGTCGAACCAGGTGTGGGAGGCGCTCAGCAGGTCGTTGACACCCAAGCTGAAGCAGATGGTGAAAAAAGCTGAGCGGACGTTCTCGTCCTTTTTCCGGCTCAGAAGGATGGTGGCCAGGAACAACAGGTAGACCGGCGTGCTGACCAAGTAGAAGAGACCAGAGATCAGCAGCTGGGCGCAGCTCTGGTTCACGCACATGATGGTAGCAACCTGACCAACTGACTGACCCAGGAACTAAGAATGGTACCAACTGGACTGTGGCACAGTGTGGTGGTCAAACGAGAGTTATTAAAGTCCGTTCAAAAATAATGAGAACTGGAGGTTTTTCGGCTGGCTCCGTGACCTGTTTCAAGGTAAGAGCGCGGTCGGGGTACCATTCGATAGACCATGGAGAGTGGGTTTGCACCATGCGTGTTTTGCGAAAATTACGCAACACGCACAAAAAATAACGCTCGCTGAAAAAAATCGACTTTTTTAGTACGGGGCCGATTTTTCTCATTTCAATTGCATTTTGTAGAGCAATATGTCCTTATTAAGTGTGTAAAATTTCGCGACCCTAGCTTGACGCACAAGAAAGTTACAGCGATTCTCCCGACCCCTACTTTTTTTAATCCTTAACAAATTTTTAAAATCGCCGCAAAAAATTGCCAAAACTCTGTAACTTGCGAATGGCTTGACCGATCTTGCTCATATTTGGACAGCGTAAGGTAGACATATAGGACTAGCTCAAAAGCAATCGACAGCCCAGCAGCCCCCATATTTCTTGAGCGGCGGCCTTTTCAAGACGCCGTCGCGGAAAAAGGGAACTGGGTGGGGACTGGGTATATTTTTTAATCCGACACGGCCAAACTGCAGTGCGCTGCCTAGGTACCCATGCCCTCTAATAGTGTGCCAAGTAACGCCGAGATTTCTCAATCGTCATAAAAGATATTCGCAAAAGAAAATTTTTTCCTTGTCTGGCGGGCGCTGTAATTTTTCCACTTTGGTTGATTGGCTGCAACTTATTGCCTGGTACGACTATCTAGCTCTGGTTTTTTTTGTTCGATGCGTCGTCCGGTTTTCAACATTTTTGTTGGTTACGACTATGTTCGAATTCTGCAGCTATCGGGAGCTACGGTGCCGCCAAGCCAATCGGAAAGATCTACTAATATCGTTACACTGAGGCCAAAATCGCAGAGTATCTCAGGAACCAAAAATGTAGCGCACACATCGGCGCATAGATTGGTGCATAAATGAAGCCACTAGAACTAGCCAGCAACAAGTTATGGCCAGAAAATGGCAGCTCAAAAATCTGAGCGGCAAAACGGCCAATTTGGCGTTTCTAGCAGCATATTTGAATGGCTGCTGTTCGCGAAGTTTCGGATCGATAGGTCTGATATTTTATGTGAAGGTAGTCCTATATGTCTACCATACGCTGTCCAAATATGAGCAAGATCGGTCAAGCCATTCGCAAGTTACAGAGTTCTGGCAATTTTTTGCGGCGATTTTAAAAATTTGTTAAGGATTAAAAAAAGTAGGGGTCGGGAGAATCGCTGTAACTTTCTTGTGCGTCAAGCTAGGGTCGCGAAATTTTACACACTTTATAAAGACATATTGCTCTACAAAATGCAATTGAAATGAGAAAAATCGGCCCCGTATTAAAAAAGTCGATTTTTTTCAGCGAGCGTTATTTTCTGTGCGTGTTGCGTAATTTTCGCAAAACACGCATGGTGCAAACCCACTCTCCATGGTCTATCGAATGGTACCCCGACCGCGCTCTTATCTTGAAACAGGTCACGGAGCCAGCCGAAAAACCTCCAGTTCTCATTATTTTTGAACAGACTTTAGTTGGCTGATTGAAGAGTGGAGTTGGTGCTGTCTGTCTTCCTAGGCCAGTTAAAAGAAAAGAGGAAAAAGACGGGTTGTAAACACGACGTCAACGAGATGCAGACCGACAGGTTACTTTGAAGTGCCTGTTCCTACGCGCTTCCTGTACAAATGGCTTCTCAGCTGATGACGGCAGAGTGTGGGCAGAAAGGGCATCAAAACAAATCCGGTACTTGCCGCTTGAGTTGGTCAAGCTGCTTCATGCTCTGCCAAGCCAATGAATCACTCAGCAACAGTGAACAGCGAAATGAGTTCTTTTCAGCTGGAACAATCGAACGTTTTGTCATCGAGGCAAAACTTTCCCAACGAAACTCAAAACTCTAACGAAACTCATGATTACACGTGGTGGTTATAGTTGACATTAGAGTTCACTTGTAGTGTTGGACGCTCAAGGTAATCTCCAAATCGGGACCAAACTTCAGTAAGAAAGCAATTCCAGCATTTCTAAAATACCAGGCATTCTTAAAACCACAATTCGACTAAGAAGAAGACCACAACAGGATGTTTTGTGGTTTTTTATTTACTTTGCTATGGTGGCGCTTTTGTGGGCCTAGTCAGCGTTCCTATGCTTCTCCATCTCGGCAACCGCCCGCGCTACTTCGTGAGTCGCTCTGCCTCTGCCGACGACGACTGTCGCGACATCTGAATTTCTCCATTCAATCAATGGCGTCCACCTCGACGGTGATTTCCACTTGCGAGGCGCCTCGAGGCCCCCACTTGCGAGGCGCCCCGCGCACCTCAATTTCGCCCAACCAATTCTGAAATGAGTACAATCGCTCACGTTCTTTCTAGCTCGCTTCACGCTTCTGCCCCAAACGTTGAGGTGAAGATTGAAGATGCCTATTTTGAGAGCGGCGAGAGGCGCCCTTCAATTGTCTGGACCACGGGGCTAATGGGGTGCACATTGAGCGGGGAAATTTGCTAAGGACGCTAGCTCGGATACATAACAAGGTTCCCAGACGTGGCAGTGCCTCCTTGGGCAGCCCTCCCATTCCACGAGCACAGAAGTTTCGTTCGGATCAGCTGACCGCAAAACCCGAAAACAAAACAGTAGTCATCATGAAGCGCACTCACGTTGTCCTTGGCGAAGGGTCTTTCCCCTTCGAAGAAGATCAGCTTGACGACGTTCTGGTTGTCGTCCACGGTGAAGAACGGGACGGTGGCGGTGGCGGGCAGCACACAGCCTTTGAGCAAAATCGGGGTCAGTATCCCACCCAGCGTCTCCACCCCAACCGTCAACAGCAGCTTCTCCTCCTCTGTGATCGCGGGCGGCGTCTTTACATCTGCTGGAATAGAAGCAACCGATCAACCGTCAAGCCAACACCATGAGACAAAACTCATTATATACATATGCGTGCGTTGATAGAGTGCGTAGATAGTTGCATTCAAAACTAATCACCCTCTCCCCCGCCAGTTTGCATTGCGAACGAACCCCCCCCCCCCCCCCCCCCCCCGGCTTCGTCGGCACGGTCGTGCTCTAACTGGGCATGCCGAATCGACATCCGAAGTGTGCGGTTAAGACAGTCAACATCATCAGACATGAATGCCCATTAAGGCAACTGAAAAGTCTCGACGTAAGAAGGCTCACCCTCTTGGCAATGCACTCCGCCTAAACAAGACCACCACTGCCCACCAGCACCAGGCAATCACCTATGTACCTCGATTCTCGATTGTTACCCAGCCGGCGTTGTCTTTTGGGTTGTCCGTGAATGTCCCCAGAGTGCGCAGCAAATCGGGCAGGCCCTCAATGTCACCTTTTGACCCGAACCTCTTGCCTCTTATCTTGGTTTGCGATGAAGCGTGTATACAGCCCACACACAGGAATTTCGAGTTTTACAATCTTTCAATTTTCAAAATACAAAACGCAAGAATGAAGCATGTCCTGTTTCGGGCACGCTAACAGAAAAGTGCGGACGTCACGTTGCGACGCTCAAAGTTCGCGCTGATTGGTCACAAAGACGCCGCGGGTGGTCGAGACTCGCCGTCGATTGGTCGGGCGGTTTGCAGTTTGAACTGTCATAAGCAGCAGGCGGTAATTCGTAAATTCACCAGGCAAGTCGTCCGGGGGACGCAGTATACTCCACAAATTTGAACTCCTACGCATAGTGACTCCTCTGCTGTTGTGGCCTGTTGACACTCCCAATCACAAAACTAATGCCGAATTCGTGATCTACATCCCAAAATACCTCAGATTCGACATACAACACCCCTAACTTCCTATGGATTCGCAGAAACGAAATTCTGCAGTTGGGGTACGGTAGCATGCGATTTCGTCATAGGTACGTTCAAACATCATCTAAACGCTAAACGAATGCCAAATTCGTAATCAGCGGCCCCGAAAACCCCGAAATCGAGTATAATATCGCGAAAGTCGACCCGACACCCAAAATTCAAATGGACGCGGCAGGGTTACTGTAGCTCTGAAAATTTTTCCAAAACACTTTTCTAGACCAGATTTCAACGTAGAATCGTTTGAAACCACTTTTGGAACGATGGGGGGACGCATTCGAGCGCAACAGACGCCGTAACGCGAAAATTGCAATTTTCGACCCCGGAGTCAAAATAGTTGCGGGAAAATAACTTTTTTGTGTTTCGCCCGATTTTCTCCGTTCATGGCTCATTCGATAGAGGACATCTGGGAAGGAGCAACAAAAGCGGTCCCGCCGCTCTAGCTGCTACCTAGCTCGCACAGCAGCCAGTCAAAGTTGACCCGGGGCCGAAATTCGCGAATTTTTCAAATTTGGCGCCAAAATGGGTCCCGCAGCGATCCAATTCTTTTTTTGCCGACTCGGCACTATCGAGGGCTACAACATATCAAAAGATAGTATATACCATTATATGCAACTTTTTATACTCCACAAAAAAGTGTGGAGTATATAGCGGTTGTGCGCGAAAGTAGAAATTTTAACCGGATGGCGTTCGCGCGTGAAGCGGCCGATTTGCAAACGGTCTTTTGCGTTGGGTAGGCCTAGTGGGTGGGCAGCGTGCACGACATATGGGGTCACGCTGCGGGACCCCGTTGGCGGGAAATCCAAAAATTTATATTTTCAAAGTACTGAAAAATGGGTTACACAGGGTAGAACTCGAAAAAGTTGCATATAATGGTATATACTATCTTTTGATATGTTGTAGTACTCGATAGGGCCGAGGGTGGAAGAAATGAATTGGATCGCTGCGGGACCCATTTTGGCGCCAAATTTGAAAAAATCGCAAATTTTGGCCCCGGGTCGACTTTGACGGGCTGCTGTGCGAGCTAGGTAGCAGCTAGAGCGGCGAGACCACTCTTGTTGCTCCTTCCCAGATGTCCTCTATCGAATGAGCCATGAACGGAGAAAATCGGGCGAAACACAAAAAACTTTCTTTCACTGCGACTTTTTCGACTCCGGGGTCGAAAATTGCGATTTTCGCATTTCGGCGTCTATAGCGCTCGAATGCGTTGCTGAATCGTTCCAAAAATGGTTTCAAACGATTCTGCGCTTAAATCTGACCCAGAGAAGTATTTTTGAAAAATTTGCAGAGCTACAGTATCCCTGCCGCGTCGGTTTGAATTGTGGGCGTCGGGTCGACTTTGCCAATATTATGCTCGATTTCGGGGTTTTCGGGGGCGCTGATTACGAATTTGGCATCCGTTCAGTGTATAGATGATGTTTGAACGTACCTACGACGAATTTCTATGCTACCGTACCCCAAGTGCAGAATTTCAGTTCCCGGAGTCCATAGGAAACTAGGGGTGTTGTATGTCGAATCTGAGGTATTTTGGGATGTAGATCACGAATTCAGCATTGTTTTTGCGATTGGGGGTGCCAAGAGGCCACAAAAGCAGAGGAGTCACCATGCGTAGGAGTACAAATTTGTGGAGTATACTGCGTCCCCCGGACGACTTGCCTGGTTCGAGTTCTACCTTGCCCAACCCAATTTTCAGTACTTTGAAATTTTAAATTTTTGAATTTCCCGCCAACGGGGTTCCGGAGCGTGACCCCGTTTGGTGTCCACCCTGCCCACCCACTAGTCCTACCCAACGCAAAAAACCGTTTGCAAATCGGCCGCTTCACGCGCGAACGCCGTTGACTCAAAGTTTCTGCGTTTCGCGCACAAACGCTATATACTCCACACTTTTTGTGGAGTATAAAAATTCAAGTTGTGCTGGAACCGAACTAATGACAGGGCCGAATTGCCAAAGGCCGCGTTATAGGGCAACTGCAGTTACGCCTAGAAGATCCAAAGCGTGCTATCCAGCCATTGTCACAGGAGGTCAACGTGGCGTTTGGCGCAACGAAAGCATCAACTATCAGCAGCGCACAGAGTAACAAGCCAGAGAAGGAGAGTGGCGTGGCAAAGCAAGGCGCTGCGTTTCAGAGCTGAGATGACGACAACCCATCCATTCTCCTGGCCTCTGTGGCCAATGGAGGTGGCGCCATTGAGCCCTGGCCGTGCCTTCAATAGTCTTGGAGCGACTACGGACAACTGTCCACCGGTGGCTGAGACGTCGATGGGCAATGCCAGTGCCAATAGTGGGTCCAGTACTGAAGGAAACGACAACGGCCATCGTCAGCAGCAACTGGGATCGGCGGCCTTCGCCGGGAGGAGGCGTTGCCATAAAGGATCCGAAGACCACTACCGACCTCGATTGGAGGAAGACAGCGACGGAAAGTGATCCATTGATTGACGCCGGCTGTTGTTGAACGCGCTTGTAAAGTGCCTGATGCAGGCTGTGACGAGGGATAGTGTCAACGGTTTGTCGTCACTTGACGTGACAGAGTTCTACGGAACGGATTGAGTGGATACGTGAAACTCTGATGATGGGAGTCAGTTCTCAATTGTCGGGCAAACCGTAAATGTTGTTCACGAAAACTCAAGCAAGGTGCGTTCACTTTCACCGCGCGCAGAAATTTCAACGGAAGTTTAGGCGGCTGATCGCACAGAATTGAAATATCGAAACTGACGGGAACACCAGAACATCAATAGCGCGGTCCTCTAATCTACGCTGTGAAACCCTTTGCTGGTGGAATGGCAAGCGATTCGAAGATCGTTGGAGTAAGTAGGTGAATTTCACTGCGTCTTGACTTGCACCCTTACAGTGACGTCTGCATGACGGAGTGGGTCCGTCACCCATTGCCAAAGCTCGCTGACGAAGACCACTGTGCTGTAGACACATGCATCACCACTGTTGGAGGTATCTCACTGGTTCTGTTACAGAATGTTGAAACGCTATAATTCAACTTTTTGTGGGAAAACGGTTGTACACTACGTTCCTTTCTATCCTCGTGGGGCAATCCAATTTGTGTTCGTCGTTCAGGGACGGTACAAAGTGGCACTCACTCAACTCAAGCTTGGCACGTTGCCAGGCAAACAACGTCATGTCCAAACGAAAATCTACGACAACACCGCAATCACTTGCTCAAATGCCGCGTGAAAAATCCGTACGAGCATGCGAACTCTGTAGTCGCGCAACCTTCCTACCAGAGACCACAATCATACACAACCTCATAACTAGCCCTGATATGTATGTTCCGTTACAAGAAGCCTTCCCACAAATCGACGCAATGAATCGTTCGCGCTTGACGGAGTTGGCGCTCGGGAGATCGCTTCCCAGAGGCTGTCGGCGCCTCAAAGAAAAGGAAGATGTCTCCGCGACGGCGCCGTCATAATGCGACAGAGAAATGAATAGCGCCGCGCCAAACGAGCAGGTTTTTCTGCCGTCTTTGACCGCGTGCGCCTTCCCAACCCAACCTCCCCCACCCGTCCACCTCTCCTGTCCCCAAAGTGACTTCAGCAGACGAATCAATTTGGGGCAACATCTAAAAGGGCTAACAAGTTGTTCAATCGTCGAAAGCATGAAGTGGATCAGGCTGGTGTGCGCTGTGCTGGCCGCGGCAGTGCTTAGAGAGGTCACCTTGGGCGCGTTGAAGTTGAAGAGAAGCAAGAATGGTGAGAGAAATCGTTTCAGTCAGTCTCTTAGAGAATGTGGAGACAACCAGTCTGCCAGGATCGCTCAGTCGCCAACCTACATACCGTATCCTTTGCTCTCTCCTCTGGCATGCCACCCCACTTGACCATACTCACTCCTCTCTGGTAGTTTCTCCTCCTCCCCACTGCAGCTCTCTGCCTCGCCCCATCACTCCTGCGATAGACCACTCAACTTCACTTCACTTCACTAACGACTATCTTTGTCACTGCAGCCTGCAAGCACTGCCTCAAGCCGGCCATGCGAGACCAACTGCAGTGCTGCGAGGGCGTGATTCGTGGTTGGGCCGGGCAAAGAACAATGGCCGACTGTTTCGAAAACGCCGAACCCGAAGTCATGAGGAAACTTCCCCGCATCATCCGCTGCCAGGAGAGACACATCTTCGGCAAATCGCTGTTCAGGAGCAAAGGTACAATAGAATCGATATGTACAAACGTTCCAATTTAATGGCGAAAAGTTGTTGTGAGTGTGACGAAAGTGCTAATGCGGCTGCAGCTAAACTCTGCTATGCCCACGATTCTTCCGTGGGTGATTCCCACTGCTTCTGTCGATGACAACTAGTAATGACGAAACATGTTGCATGGACATTACAATGACAGTTTGTAGACGTGAGCAATTCCAGTGCTGCTTACTGTTATCTGTGCCAACGCGCGTACATCGGGTCGGGCAGACGACAGTATTTCCCGATTCAGGCCACCCCTGCCTCCTCGGTCCCCTCGAGAACAGCGCCTGTCGGGCGTTGTGGCGCAGTCTGATCCTGCGACCGGCCATGAGCTATGAGAAGAAGCTGCTCGTCTTCGACGCCTTTCCCAAGAACCAGACAAGCTGCCTCGACAGAGAGAGCGTGCGTTGGAGAGCATTGAATAACAGACGACTGGAAATTAAATTATCTAAAATAAAAAATGATATGCTACGGAAAATATTTAGAACCAGTTGTTGAAATAATAACAATAAAACAAGCAAAATCTAACCTTCAATGAATTTTCAATATAATCGTGACAATTGAAATACAAGAATGAAATAACTAAAAACAAATATAGGAAAATTTGATAAAATATTGTGAATAAATAACGAACGAAATAA
Source organism: Linhomoeus sp. GSCO2_2 (assembly GCA_030248115.1). Lineage (NCBI taxonomy): Eukaryota > Metazoa > Nematoda > Chromadorea > Monhysterida > Linhomoeidae > Linhomoeus > Linhomoeus sp. GSCO2_2. The sequence continues at coordinate 68,525 of JASAMZ010011717.1, forward strand.
ACACAATAGATAACATGAAACCAAGCTTTGTCCTTATGAACTGTTCACATCCTATATACTAAGCGGCAAGAGTCTGTCCGTCTGTCTGTTTGTTTGTCTGTCTGTAAACGCTCTAGCGCTCGCTACAGTTGACGGATCGTAATGATCAATAGCTTAAACTGACCATCAGAACATGTAGTTTTGCACCTCCTATTTTAGAACTTTTACCGATGACTAAATTCCACAATATTTCGCAAATATCGACTGCACCAGTACATTCTGACTGCAAAAGGCACCACACTCTGTGATTGACACTTGATTTCGCACCGAAAGCGCTATACAGTGTCACCATTCATGACAGAGTTGTCGTTGTGAGACTCCAAAGTGTATTTGCAGGCACTGCATGCACTGGCAGGGGCACAGCATCAAACTGCTTTGGATCTATGTCAAATGCCTTTAGATCTATCTGAAATCTCCTACGGGCTAAACACAAATGTCTACGGACTAAACCCCAGAGTCTATTGTGTATTCACAGGCACAGGAGCTGGCGCAAGCATAAATGTAGGCACTGGCAGGGGCACAGTGTAGCAATACGTAACTGAACGCGTTACAAAAGACAACGTATCGCTCGCAAAGCCGGGCTGTCAGTCGCACCCACCTTGTACACCTTAGCAAAGGCGCCTCTTGCAAATGGCGACGCGCCAAATTGGCCGTAGTCTAGACTTTCTACGTTAATTTGAGCCATCACTTGCGTTTGCTTGTCGGCCGCAGTTAATAGGAAGTGTGACACATAGTGTCACAGAGTGTGGTGGCAAAGGCCGACGTAGGCATGTAGAGGCCTAACACCGCCGCGCGACAACTTGCAACGGGGAGAGTGTATCGCGCTTGCAGCGATTATGACTTCGCTCTCGTCGCAATGATGCTCGGGCCTGTTTTCGGTGGATGCGCGTGGGAACGCTCGGATTGCTTGCCATACCGTAATTCTCAAATATGAGCCTGCGTATTGCATACATGACGAGCTGGAGTGGATGTCGGTTGCCCACCGAATCTGACACAGCGTGTGTGGCAGCCGTTTGCAATTCACCCCCCCCCCCCCTTACCCCCCATTCCCCACCGGACAATAATAACTGTAGTTGTGCAAGCATTTGCTCCTCAACGCTTATTAGGATACGGATTTTGTAGCCGCTCTTTGTGACGCGCTTTCTGTATGCATTTCTGGACTGGACGCATACAGCCGTTCTAGGCTGCGCTCAACTCAGCCCGATCCTTGCAAACACAGGGGTGGCATAGGAGTAACCTATAGCAATGGGCGCGCAAGCGATTAATCAGGAGTGACTGGAATGGAAGGTAGATTGAGAATAGCCAACTTAGCCACCGACCGTAAATTCTCCAATAGGCGCCCTGGGCGCTTTAGTTTTCAACCAACCTCTTCGAGGGGCGCTTGCTGCGCTTATTGGAGGCGGTAGGCGCTTATTCGATCAGTAACAGTGTTGAGGAATCATTGAATCAAAGAGCACTACTCAAAAGTTGGTGGGTGGTTGTAATCACATTTTGTGTCTTGTTGCGCGTTCTAAATGTCGTTTACGGTACGTGCATTATGCATCAGGTAGTTGTGCGCGCCTGCCGATGCGAGGGCGTTTCAAGAGTGACGATAACTGAGTTGTGCTGCAGCCGGCGTATGAAGTAAATAGGCGTCTCGTCTTGAGAACAGTTGATGTGCGGTGCAATTTAGCGAAAAGCGGCACCAAAGCTACACTTCTTCTTAGCTTTATAACGCCAAGACAGACTGCTCAAGGAAACGGAAGCCATTGAACGTCTAGCTACCGCAACGGCTCCGAAAATTGAGCTATCGGGATACACATGTACCTACCATAGCTTCCTTGGCACACAGATGCTGTCATTCCCGTATGTGTTGTGTCGCCTAGAGCAGTTGAACACTGAGACAGAAGCAAACCGCTGGGCTGGGCAGGTTTGCATTGCGCAGCAGTGTGTGTACGTGTAGTGCCTAAGCCTAAGTTATTGTGCGTCAAGTCAAACATCTTCGATCTTTAGTGTTAGTGGGGCTTATCAATATATGGTACACGGCAAGTAAGAGTAGTACAGTTGGAAACGAACGCTGTGCCACTTGATTGGCGTAAGTGTTGGTTTGAACATTCCAGTCAGTCGTTCTTGGCGCGATAACTAAGAGAAAAGGAAACCTTCCACGCTTCGCAAAGTGCATTCGCTGCAACAATCCAAGACGAATACCCAAGCTCCACTGAGCGCAGCTTTCACATCGACTATCATAGCCCAGACTTCACTTAAGTGCGAGAAAACCTTCGACGTAATGACGCAAAACATGGTGCTTTTCCCTACAGTGTTCCCTGGAGTTCCCGCACTATTCCCAGGAAGTACATAGAGGTACCACACATAATGAGTCCTTATGTACTGNG
>JASAMZ010011719.1:0-44016 GCA_030248115.1 Linhomoeus sp. GSCO2_2
GTGCAAGCATTGCAGCCGGATTTTCCATAGGGCTTGCTACTGAAACGTATATAATACACGTACGCGCGCGCATCATGTGGCTTAAACCACAACTTAGTTTGACGGATGGATCTCTCCCTTGCCCTCAGTAGATGGCAGCTTCTGTCGTCATCCATCGTTGACACATCTTGAAGGCGCGCTCAATAATAGCAAGCCGAGCTTCTGCAACGGAAGTAAAACCACCTTTTAGATTCGGAGAAGTTCCATTAGACTAGGCAATCTTGTTTTGGTAAGAGAGTGACCTTCGCCCATCATTTGTTTTTGCATTTAGTGCAATTGGTACCGTTGGTCGCCTCAAACAGCTTAAACGGCTGCTTGTGAGTTGCTGATTTTAGGCTGTTGTCTCAGTGCGTTCAGTATCCGCCCTCGGGCGTGGTTCCACGAAATAAAGATTCGTTCGTCCGTTGAGGGCACGTAGAGTGGGCAATCGACGTCTGTTCTCCACAAATTCAATTGCACACGTCAAAATACAGAAATCCGCACGCGCACACAACCGGCAGGCGCCACCTGTGACAGTGGCGCAAACTAGTAGATCTGTAGGCAAAACTGGCACAGGGAAGCAAAGCGTTCGAGGCGATCACAAGCTTCGCAGCTGACCATGCTGCTGGCAGGCAAAAGATGTGAAAACTCTTACTGGCCGCAAAGTGACTCGCATTACAGAGTGCATTGAATGAATGTCACATTCTGTCACATTCCTCAGAGAGGGAACTGGAAGCTCGAGACTGGCGCACAGAATGGCGCAAGCAAAATTTCTCTGTCACGTCAACCGTCCGTGGTGTGGTTCGACATCAGCTGCTGCTGTGACTGTCGTTGCGGTCGTTGTTGTTGTCTCGTGGTGGTCGTCGCCGTCGACGCTTTCGACGTCAGCTTGCTGGAGGGCGAGGAGGAGGAGGAGGACGCTGCGGCGGCTGCTGCCTCACTCGCCACGTGAAGTCGCTTCCACCTTTCGTTGTGGTCGTCGTTGTCGCCGTGGTGATCGTCGTCGCGTCCAGCGCCGCCACAATCGGCGTCGTCGTGTCGTCGACTTCGCCGTCGTCGACAAGAGGCGCCGGGACGTTGTGAGCAAAGTCCGCCGGCTGATTGGAGTTGCCTGCCGGCCGGTAGAGCGCCACGACGGCGACGAGCGCCCGGCCCTGATGCCAGCAGCGACTGACGCCGAAGTCGGCCGTCTCTCGCCACACCATCTGGCTAAAGTGCTGCGTGCCTGCAACGAGGTAGAGTAAAGCAAATTAAAGTAAAACACAACAGGGGAAGAAATATGATCAAGAAAAGACACCTTATACAAAATAACTAGTGAACGCAGAGCAGACAGAATCTAATTGGACAACAGAATAGACGAAATAAAACGAGAGAAAGCAGCTGCCCGGCAGCAGAAGCCCTCGCCGTCGTGCGAGTAGTCGTTGTGGTAGGAGAGCAGCCGGAGCTCGAACACTCCCTCAGAAGAAGCTGGCTGGAAGCGCAAGACAAATTTGCATCTACATGTCGTATGTCAACCGATTGGTGGAAATCCAAACGTGGTAATGTAACAAATGCTTACTCCATAGTTTATATGCGTAGCTGGAAACATTTTCTGCAAGACGATTCCATCGATTACCTGAGCCAGAGAACGCGCCGCGGGGCGCCCCAGCGTGTCGCACGAGGAAGTACCATCTTCTTCTCGGGCGAATGGACGGAATGACAATAGGAGAATCAACTCTTCCAAACGAGTTGGTCAGCAGAGACGCTAGTCGCCGTCAAGAATAAGCAACAGAGAATAATCCAACAGAGCAACGGGCGACGCATCGGCGGCGGAATTGACTCGCCGACGGGCCTTCTCTGCGCGTGTCGCTTTGTCCCCCGACCCCCGGCCGGCCACAATGCGCATCGAACAGGAAGTGAAAGGCAGGGAAAAGAAGGACCAGCGCGCCCCCATGTAACGACGTCGGCGATCGCTGACTGATGAACTCGTGTGCGAGCGCATCGCGGCTGCATTGAAATGACCGCCGCCGCGACGACGACGGTGGGCCTTCTTTCTTGCGATGAGCGCGCGAGGGAAACGTCGGGGCTTTGTCCGCACTGCGGTTGCCTGATCGAGCGTGTTTTAACGCAGCGTCTTATTCTTGTACAGCCTAAGAAGCGGTGCAGAAAAAAATCTGTTGACGCAACAGTTACCGTAGTTAGTCGACCTCAAGCTACAGTAATCCAGTCCGCCGTCGGTAATCCGCTAGGCGCTTCCGCCTCAGCAGGTGTTTCTCCTGCCAGCCAGAAAGCGCGTCGTCAAAATTGGCGACGCCGAAAGCTGTTTTTGCTTCGCGGGTATCACGATGGGGTAATCATCAGCGACGCAGGTGTCTGGTGTGACGTGCTGTTGTCAGGACTTACCTACAATGTGGCTTCCTGCCATACACTGCTGCCAAAAGATACCAGACATTCTTAGTGACCTGACGAACTTCGGCAGTTAGTTGTTACTAGTTGTTATAACTGTGTTTGGCATGGCAGATGCTTAGATGTAGTAAGATTATACGCAGAAGTTTACTAGCGCAGTGGAGCACTATTGCGGCTGCCTTGACTATATCGCTTCAATGAAACAGTTTCTCCTTCAACACGACGCTCTGCAGCGACGACGCCAAGTTTGGTACACTAAAGAGCTTACCGGCCAGCTGTTCTAGTAAGGCTGTCAGGTACCATCCGTTTGCCGTTGCAGGCGACCTTCCCAACCACAGCCTCAAGGCCAGACATTCATGGCGTCACCAAGAGCACAAATCCCTTCTCACTCGCCCCTCGCACCCAGCCACCCAAAACCCCAAGACCACAGAAAGCAAACACCCCCACAGTATGCTGTCGTGACTTGCAGTTAGTGCACATACATCAAAACTCAATTTCGGGATCGCCACCTTTCGAACGAGCAGCGTTGAAACAGTGGGAGTGTTCCAGTAGCACTTGTCGCCTTGAAGGTTTCAATGGGCCAGAGTGTAAGCAATGCAGTAGGATTTTCCATAGAGCATACAACTGAAACGTCTATAATACACGTACGCGCGCACATCATGTGGCTGAAAAACCACATCACCAGTTGCGTGTTAAACTTGGTTTGACGGATGGATCTCTCCCACTCAGTAGATGGCAGCTTCTGTCGTCATCCATCGTTGACACATCTTGAAGGCGCGCTCAATAATAGCAAGCCGACCGTCTATCGTTGCAACGGAAGTGAAACCACCTTTTAGATTCGGAGAAGTTCCATCAGACTAGGCAAACATGTTTTGGTAAGAGTCCTCCCATCATTTGTTGCAGTAAGTACAACTGGTACCTTCGCCTTCGGTCGCCTCAAACAGCTTAAACGGCTGCTTGTGAGTTGCTGAGTTTGGGCTGTTGTCTCAGCTCAGTGCGTACAGTATCTGCCCTCGGCCGTGGTTCCACGAAATAAAGATTTTCGTCCGTTGAGGGCACGTTGGGCTGGGCAATCGACGCATGTTCTCACAAATTCAATTGCACACGCCAAAATACAGAAATCCGCGCGCGCACACACAACCGGCTGGCGCCACCTGTGACAGTGGCGCAAACTAGTCGATCTGTAGGCAAAACTGGCACAGGGAAGCAAAGCGTTCGAGGCGATCACAAGCTTCGCAGCTCACCGTCTTGCTGGCACGCAAAAGATGAAGACTCTTACTGGCCGCAAAGTGACTTACAGTACAGAGTGCATTGAATGACTGTCACATTCTGTCACATTCCTCAGAGAGGGAACTGGAAGCTCGAGAAGTCGCACAGACTGGCGCGACACACACTCTGTCGCGTCAACCGTCCGTGGTGTGGTTCGACATCAGCTGCTGCTGTGACTGCCGTTGTGGTCGTTGTTGTTGTTGTTGTGTCGTGGTGGTCGTCGCCGTCGACGCCTTCGACGTCGGCTTGCTGGAGGGCGACGAGGAGGAGGAGGACGGCTGCGGCGGCTGCTGCCTCACTCGCCACGTGAAGTCGCTTCCACCTTTCGTTGTGGTCGTCGTTGTCGCCGTGGTGATCGTCGTCGCGTCCAGCGCCGCCACAATCGGCGTCGTCGTGTCGTCGACTTCGCCGTCGTCGACAAGAGGCGCCGGGACGTTGTGAGCAAAGTCCGCCGGCTGATTGGAGTTGCCCGCCGGCCGGTAGAGCGCCACGACGGCGACGAGCGCCCGGCCCTGATGCCAGCAGCGACTGACGCCGAAGTCGGCCGTCTCTCGCCACACCATCTGGCTGAAGTGCTGCGTGCCTACAACGAGGTAGAGGAAAGCAAATCAAAGTAGAACACAACAGGGGGAAGAATATATGATCAAGGAAAGACACCCTATATAAAATAACTAGTGAACACAGAGCAAACAAAATATAATTGGAAAACAAAATAGACGAAATAAGACGAGAGAAAGCAGCTGCCCGGCAGCAGAAGCCCTCGCCGTCGTGCGAGTAGTCGTTGTGGTAGGAGAGCAGCCGGAGCTCGAACACTCCCTCAGAAGAAGCTGGCTGGAAGCGCAAGACAAATTTGCATCTACATGTTGTATGTCAACCGATTGGTGGAAATCCAAACGTGGTAATGTAACAAATGCTTACTCCATAGTTTATGTGCGTAGCTTGGAACATTTTTCTGCAAGACGATTCCATCGATTACCTGAGCCAGCATGTCACACAGAAACCACAAAAAAAAAAAAACAACCCAAACAGCAAAACCAACAGCAACAGAAAAACCAACAAGAACGGCACGCACAGCGCAACCCCACCCCCCCCACCCACACCAACGAACAGAAAAAGGCAGAAAAAAACCAGCCGCCCCAACACACAAAAACGCCCAAAACCCCCCCACCACAGAAACCCCAACAAAAACAAAAAAAAACCCACACCCAACAACCCCCCCCCCCCCCAAAGCCAAACACCAAAGCAAAAAACCCCCGCGCTGCAACCGATATTCGCGAGTGCAAGGGCCACGTGAATCAGAAAGATGGATTCATTGGTCCCATCCAGTGCATGCTGTGGCACTAGGTGCCTTAATATCAGCCGCTCGATTGAGTGCCACTTGGTATCTCATAGAGTTGCCACACTCCTCTTGCCCTGAGCAAGTCGGGCCGACTTAGGAGTGGCGGACGCACATATAGTGGATGGAAGGTGGATGGATGGGGACCATCCATAATTAGAAGTGGCGGATGCACCGACGTTTCCCTCTCGGTATGCGCCGAGCGGCGTGGCAGAGGAGGGAAAGACTATATGCCAAAGTTTAAAATTGCGCCAATGCAAATTTGAGAAGGTACGTTCCTCTGGAATGTGGCCTAATTGCCCACGGAGTCAACCGACGCTCAAAACCGACGCCTAGAGAGCAATTATACCGCGTCACCTCTTTGACGTCAGCAAAGGGGGCGACCTGCATAAAAGGGGGAGGGATCTAACATTTCTTTCTTGGTGTAAGCAAAACCCTTGACCGAGAGGTCTGTCGAGAGAGAAAAGCCCGGAAGGCTGTCTCCCCTACCAAGGTCTCGTAAACCCGGTCCAATTCCCTTTGGGAAACCAGGATCCATCGTGTAAGGAGCGTAGGTCCTTGTCAAACCTGCCATACTCTGTTGGAGCAAGAAAATACTCCATTATCACTACAAGAGTGGGAGTATCACAGCGAGAGAGCCGAATACGATCAGAAGATCTAATCAGCCAAGCACTTCATCTTCGCAAGTCGGTGAGACTGGAAGTGATCAGTCCGACCTCTGGCGGCTCTTGTGGTCACAGGGCGCCGGCTGATTCCTTCTGATCTTGTCGGTCCTGAGGGACTAAAGGAAGTAAAGTCAGATCTGTAGCTGCCGGTTGGGCGATCGACCCAATCCTTGGGAGGCAGGAGTCCTAGCTGGGAGGAGCTAGCTGCCGAACGCCCTTGCATATACCCGTGTAGTCACAACATCTCTATGTGCCAATGTTCTAGCAGCGCTCCTATATTGGTAACGGCGGCGGAACGTTCATCAATGTGTCTTCCCTGAGCAACACTTAGCGTGCCACGGCTGGACCTTTACAGCAGCAACGAAACGCGAAGCGACGTGACCGTGAAATCAACATACGCAACTCGTATCTTGTCGAATGTGTTCACTGTTGCCAATATGGGCAGCTGATAGCGTTGTTTTGATTGGGGTGGTCCGTCCAAATCCAAACACGAGACGTTATCAAAATTCCAATCAGATTCTAACAATTCAGCTAGCGACAGATGTCCAATCCAATGAGCCTAACCCCTCATATTAACTTCCGCTATCACCCCCCCCCCCTCCCCCGCCGCACCTGCTGAGACGTCTGTTTCACTGTAGTTTGGTGGTGATTGCCAATTGCAATGATAACGTAGGTTATCATACAGTGTGTATCTGCTAGACAATTGGCAACCCTCGGTTGAACACAGATCAACTTGCGTAGTGCTCGGATTAGTCGGCTGTCGGCTCTCCTTCCATTGCCGTTGTGCATTAAGAAATGTTACAAGACAAATAGAAATCGACAGGGTGACGCGAACGCTGCGGTGCGCACTCGACGCTTACACCTAAAGAGTTCGAAATTTTCGCACGCGGGTTTTGACACCGGCGCCCCGTGGTTCATTCAGTTGGCGCTTGGCACGAACTGAACTTCGCTAGGAAAGCCCCGCTTTATCCGAGCGTCCGTGAGCCGTCGTCGAGCGGGGACGGCAATATATGGGGGAAAGCTTGGCATGGCGTAGGGGCGGCCGCGCGCGCCTAGAACAAGGGCCCGAATGGGCCCATAAAACTGGCGCACGACTCAGCAGTTGACGACGAGCTGTGGGGGGGGGGGGGGGGGGGGGGGTAGCCAGAAAGACGATCCGCCAGCTAGCGGGGGAAGGGGGGGGGGGGGGGGGACAACTCTTCGCGGCGCGCGACAATTCGCCAAGATAGAAGGGAGAGAAGGCGCCGCCGCTCGCTGGAACCGCTCGTCCCCCCGGTTGTCCCGCCGAATCGATCAGCACACTGCCTAGACTCGGCCGGCCTTCGTTAGAAGAGGGGACGTCGTCCCTATATCTGTTTCGGGGGTTGCGTCGTTTCGCACCCCCCCCCCCCCCTCCCTCCCTCAGCGCTTTACGCAGAGCACACACAGACACACACGTGCCGTCGTCGTCGCTCCGAGGCGAAGGGCAGAAGCGCAATCCCAACTGACAAGGGAGCATTCCGGCGTTTTCGGCGCCGCGCGGCGAAAAACGAAGCGCCGGCGCGCCGCCGCGCGCGCTTCTGCTTCCACGAGGAAGGCTTTGGAATCGGTTACACCGCGCTCGCCGTCCTCTCGGCCAAATTCAATCTACCCTATCCCCTCCCCCTCTCCTCGGCTTGCTTAGCTAAGCATTAGACGACGACGACGACAACGTCTGTAGTATAGCGGGAGAGTGGTGACGACCAACCGAGCCGGGCCAAGCGCCAGTAGACAGACGGAGAAGTCAGCAAAGTCAGTCTATGCTCCAGCCGTCACGCAATCAGGCCGTATAGTGGGGGGCGCGCCGCGGCTCGCCCAGGCAATATTCCAGGCGTGTTCCCTCTGTTCAGGAGAGAGGAACTTCTTTCCTGGAGCGCCTCGAGGGGAATCACTCTCCTTCCCTCCCTCCCTCCCCTCTCCTGTACCTCCCTCCCTCCCCCACTGAACCAAGGAGGGAGGATGCCACCTGCTGTGCCGGCGACAATGAACCCGCTGGTTGGGCGGAAGCGCGCCCCGATTTGACACCTCCGCCAAGGCTTGCTCAATTCTCTCTCTCTCTCACTCTCACTCCTCGCCTTCAATTAGGACGCCCTTCTCCGTCGTCGTCTGTGTCTGAGTGTGAATCGAGAGACAGTGGGGCGAAAATTGGAGGCACCTCCTCGGCCGATAGTACACTTGCGAACCAGTGGCAGCGGCAGCAGTCCAGTTGCTATGGATTAGCCGGCGGGCCATGGCTCGCGCTCCCTTTACGGCCGCCGGCCGGTATAACTCCCTGGAACTTGATTAAAACGACCCACTGGACGGCCGCCGCCTGTCAGCCTCCATTCTCCTCAACCGAATTACCGTCGCGCGCCTGAAGCAGCGTCAGCCGTCCCACTCTCCAAGTATTGGCCGATGTCGTCGTCCGACTGCGCGGCAGCCGCCGGAAACGAATCGGTGGGCGGCGGCGGCAGCTCGAGGTCGAGCGAAGACAGGAAGACGGACCACGAGCTGGACGTCCACCTCATGCAGACGGTCAAGGACGTCAAGTTCAAGAGCCGCCCCAAGTTCCTCGCCTTCGGTGGGTTCTCCTCTCACTCTGTCTGTCTGCTTTGACCGAAAACGTGGCCTGGTGGAACCGACGCGCCGAGTACCCGAGCTGCTGGAAGTCCGTAGTAAATGTTGCGCTGAAAGCGTAAAGCGCCGGCAATGGTTGTCTTTTACAGTTGGAGGCAATGGTTGTCTACAGTGAGAGCCCACGGTTACGATTGAGGTGTCCAAGCCAAGCCCCATTTTGCGGCAGCACACCAATACCCCCTCCCCCACGGATCGGGGCTATATTGGGCGCAGGGTCAGCGTTATAAGTACTGGAGCAATTTAAGAACAATGCTACATAGATTGGTAACAATGTTCCAAACTTTTGGATGGAACAAGAACAAGACAATCAGTTTTTTGGGCCCACTGGAATAAAACAAGAACAAACAAGAAACGAAATCCAGGAACAATGGACACACTGCGCCGACCCTCTGGCTTACCGTAAATGACAGTGTGGTGTTCGACCCATTCAACGCATCGGCAAATTTTGCACTAGCACGAGGTTAAATGCGCAGTCCGAAACATCTTCTTTTCTTCTCTAACATGCAACTTTGCGCTTTCAGGCGAGGTGAACTTCCGGCGCTCCTGTCTGGACGCTCACAACGTCCTGAGGCAGAGGCACGGCTGTCCACCGCTGGTCTGGTGCGAGGACCTGGGCAAAATCGCCCAGCAGTGGGCCGTCAAAATCGTCGAGAAGGGACGCATTCTCTACCCGGAGCTGCCAGGTGCGGTACATTGTTGGGAAGTGGAGGAGTAACAAAGAGCTTGGTCGCAGAATCCAAAACCCCCAAACCTCGAGGCTCTAAAAGGGGTGGCTGGAGATTTGATACTTGTGCAGTGCCTGTATGTAAAATGTAATATGTAATAGTGTGTACTTGAGTGCGTGCAGCAGTAATGCACTGACTACCACCCTCAAGAATGACACGGGTAACAGCCAATTTCTCGGGTTTCTAATATTCTTGGGTGGTGCCAGCGAAGCGTCGCTTTGAGCTCTCTGTAATTGGGCACAGATACAACGCAGAACTAACGGTGACCCCCCCCCCCCCCCCCTCGTGTGCAAAGCAGCAAAGCAACAGTTGGTGCCGTAGGTGGATGTACTGTATTCAAGCGGCTTCATTCCCATTATAGGCATCAGCGAGAACATTCGCCTGATCTCCAACGCCAACTCGGCCGACCACTTGCCCACGGGAGGGGAGGTGGTGGAGTTCTGGCTGCAGGAGGCTCAACACTTCGACTACGCCAAGCCCCGATGGAGAACAGGTCACACACACAGACGAGGGCTGTTGTGTCACTGACGAGATGTGGTGGCTGTTCGCACGTCGCTTCGCGTTTCGTAGCTGCTATAAACATTCCGTCAGGGCACATAGTGTTGCTCGGCGATAATGTTCATGACGGACACTCAAGAGATCCTGATTACTAACTTTTGGGTGGTGTTTACTGTTTACTGCTATGTCTCTTAGATCGATACCTAGGTTATTGGATGTGGACTTGATTTCTTATTTGATTAAGTAGCTATTTGATTATAATATAAATAATTTTTATTTGGTGAAGTAAACTATGTTAAGTTGCTTGATTTTCTTCAGTTTCGTTTTGTTTTAACTCGCCACTTCTCCTGGTTTTTTTGCGTAATACGCCCATAATTTCTGGACTAAGCATAGAAATTTTGACTAGGTGTAAACTTTAAATTCAACCTACTACTACTAATTCGCCTACTTATTCAGCTCTGGAAGTCTACCATAGAGGACTTTTTCAGCAGAAGGAATCTATTTTGGAAAAAAGTTTTGCCTGCGGTGCTATTTTGAACGACTTTGGATCATTTCAGGCTCAAAATTTGCTTTTGAAGCGATCCGTGAAGATTTTTTGTTGATTTAGTCTTTATTTAAGCAGATTTCGTTGCAATCAGTGCAGAATGTTGCGATATTTCGGTCAATTTGGTTACGTTTTTAGACTTATTTTTCGCTGTAATTTTCCGTGTGCAACAAAATTTTGGGAAATACGCCTAAAATTTTTGGCTAGGCGTACGCCATACGCCTAGATCTCGGACGAAGAAAAAACCCTGCTTCTTTCTTAATTCTTTCTTGTTGCTTGTGTTATTATGTTGATTATTGTCAATTAGTTTGTTTTGATATAGGAACCGATAAATTGTCTTATTTCATTTTGATTTATTATATTTTGTTTATTGTATTCTAGTTTTTATTCAGGGTGTCTTTCTTTGATCATATTTCTTCCCCTGTTGTGTTCTACTTTGATTTGCTTTACTCTACCTCGTTGTAGGCACGCAGCACTTCAGCCAGATGGTGTGGCGAGAGACGGCCGACTTCGGCGTCAGTCGCTGCTGGCATCAGGGCCGGGCGCTCGTCGCCGTCGTGGCGCTCTACCGGCCGGCGGGCAACTCGAATCAGCCGGCGGACTTTGCTCACAACGTCCCGGCGCCTCTTGTCGACGACGGCGAAGTCGACGACACGACGACGCCGATTGTGGCGGCGCTGGACGCGACGACGATCACCACGGCGACAACGACGACCACAACGAAAGGTGGAAGCGACTTCACGTGGCGAGTGAGGCAGCAGCCGCCGCAGCCGTCCTCCTCCTCCTCGTCGCCCTCCAGCAAGCTGACGTCGAAAGCGTCGACGGCGACGACCACCACGAGACAACAACAACAACGACCACAACGACAGTCACAGCAGCAGCTGATGTCGAACCACACCACGGACGGCTGACGCGACAGAGAAAGTTTGTCGCGCCAGTCTGTGCGAATTCTCGAGCTTCCAGTTCCCTCTCTGAGGAATGTGACAGAATGTGACAGTCATTCAATGCACTCTGTACCGTAAGTCACTTTGCGGCCAGTAAGAGTTTTCATCCCCTGCGTGCCAGCAAGACGGTGAGCTGCGAAGCTTGTGATCGCCTCGAACGCTTTGCTTCCCTGTGCCAGTTTTGCCTACAGATCGACTAGTTTGCGCCACTGTCACAGGTGGCGCCAGCCGGTTGTGTGTGCGCGCGCGGATTTCTGTATTTTGGCGTGTGCAATTGAATTTGTGAGAACATGCGTCGATTGCCCAGCCCAACGTGCCCTCAACGGACGAACGAATCTTTATTTCGTGGAACCACGGCCGAGGGCAGATACTGTACGCACCGAACCGATACAACAGCCTGAACTCACAAGCAGCTGTTTTAGCTGCTTGAGGCGACCGAAGGCGAAGGTACCAGTTGTACTTACTGCAACAATTAATGATGAGGACTCTTACCAAAACATGTTTGCCTAGTCTAATGGAACTTCTCCGAATCTGCAACGTGGTTTCACTTCCGTTGCAACGATAGGAGCTCCGCTTGTTATTATTGAGCGTGCCTTCAAGATGTGTCAACGATGGATGACGACAGAAGCTATCATCTACTGAGGGGAGAGATCCATCCGTCAAAGCAAGTTTTAGCGCGCAACTGGTGATGTGGTTTAAGCCACATGATGTGCGCGCGTACATACGTGTATCATATGCGTTTCAGTTGTATGCTCTATGGAAAATCCTACTGCATTGCTTACACTCTGGCCCATTGAAACCTTCAAGGCGACAAGTGCTACTGGAACACTCCACTGTTTCAACGCTGCTCGTTCGAAAGCTGGCGATCCCGAAATTGAGTTTTGATGTATGTGCACTAACTGCAAGTCACGACAGCATACTGTGGTCGCCTGCAACGGCAAACGGATGGTACCTGACAGCCTTACTAGAACAGCTGGCCGGCAAGCTCTTAGTGTACCAAACTTGGCGTCGTCGCTGCAGAGCGTCGTGTTGAAGGAGAAACTGTTTCATTGAAGCGATATAGTCAAGGCAGCCGCAATAGTGCTCCACTGCGCTAGGAAACTTCTGCGTATAATCTTACTACATCTAAGCATCTGCCATGCCAAACACAGTTATAACAACTAGTAACAACTAACTGCCGAAGTTCGTCAGGTCACTAAGAATGTCTGGTATCTTTTGGCAGCAGTGTATGGCAGGAAGCCACATACTAGGTAAGTCCTGACAACAGTCACACCAGACACCTGCGTCGCTGATGATTACCCCCATCGTTATTTCCGCGAAGCAAAAACCGCTTTCGGCGTCGTCTTTGGACGATGCGCTTTCTGGCTTGTAGGAGAAACACCTGCTGCGGCGGAAGCGCTGAGTAGATTACCGACGGCGGACTGGGTTACTGTAGCTTGAGGTCGACTAACTACTGTAGCTGTTGCGTCAACCGATTCTTTTCTGCACCGCTTCTAAGGCTGTACAAGAACGAGATGCTGCGTTAACACGCTCGATCAGCCAACCACAGTGCGGACAAAGCCGCGACGTTTCCCTCGCGCACTCGTCGCAAGAAAGAAGGCCAGCGCAGTCGCCGCGGCGGCGGTCATTTCAATGCCGCGATGCGCGTTCGCACACGAGTTCATCAGTCAGCGATCGCCGTCGTCGTTACATGGGGGCGCGCTGGTCCTTCTTTTCCCTGCCTTTCACTTCCTGTTCGATGCGCATTGTGGCCGGCCGGGGGTCGTGGGACAAAGCGACACGCGCAGAGAAGGCCCGTCGGCGAGCCAATTCCGCCGCCGATGCGTCGCCCGTTGCTCTGTTGGATTATTCTCTGTTGCTTATTTTCGACGGCGACTAACGTCTCTGCTGACCAACTCGTTTGGAAGAGTTGATTCTCCTATTGTCATTCCGTCCATTCGCCCGAGAAGAAGATGGTACTTCCTCGTGCGACATGCTGGCTCAGGTAATCGATGGAATCGTCTTGCAGAAAATGTTTCAAGCTACGCACATAAACTATGGAGTAAGCATTTGTTACATTACCACGTTTGGATTTCCACCAATCGGTTGACATACAACATGTAGATGCAAATTTGTCTTGCGCTTCCAGCCAGCTTCTTCTGAGGGAGTGTTCGAGCTCCGGCTGCTCTCCTACCACAACGACTACTCGCACGACGGCGAGGGCTTCTGCTGCCGGGCAGCTGCTTTCTCTCGTTTTATTTCGTCTATTCTGTTGTCCAATTAGATTCTGTCTGCTCTGCGTTCACTAGTTATTTTGTATAAGGTGTCTTTCCTTGATCATAAATTCGTCCCTTGTTGTGTTCTACTTTCTTTTGCTTTGCTCTACCTCGTTGCAGGCACGCAGCACTTCAGCCAGATGGTGTGGCGAGAGACGGCCGACTTCGGCGTCAGTCGCTGCTGGCATCAGGGCCGGGCGCTCGTCGCCGTCGTGGCGCTCTACCGGCCGGCGGGCAACTCCAATCAGCCGGCGGACTTTGCTCACAACGTCCCGGCGCCTCTTGTCGACGACGGCGAAGTCGACGACACGACGACGCCCATTGTGGCGGCGCTGGACGCGACGACGATCACCACGGCGACAACGACGACGACCACAACGAAAGGCGGAAGCGACTTCACGTGGCGAGCGAGGCAGCCGCCGCAGCCGTCCTCCTCCTCCTCGTCGCCCTCCAGCAAGCTGACGTCGAAGGCGTCGACGGCGACGACCACCACGAGACAACAACCACAACGACCACAACGACAGTCACAGCAGCAGCTGATGTCGAACCACACCACGGACGGCTGACGCGACAGAGAAAGTTTGTCGCGCCAGTCTGTGCGACTTCTCGAGCTTCCAGTTCCCTCTCTGAGGAATGTGACAGAATGTGACAGTCATTCAATGCACTCTCTGTACTGTAAGTCACTTTGCGGCCAGTAAGAGTTTTCACATCTTTTTCGTGCCAGCAAGATGGTCAGCTGCGAAGCTTGTGATCGCCTCGAACGCTTTGCTTCCCTGTGCCAGTTTTGCCTACAGATCGACTAGTTTGCGCCACTGTCACAGGTGGCGCCAGCCGGTTGTGTGTGCGCGCGCGGATTTCTGTATTTTGGCGTGTGCAATTGAATTTGTGAGAACATGCGTCGATTGCCCAGCCCAACGTGCCCTCAACGGACGAAAATCTTTATTTCGTGGAACCACGCCAGAGGGCAGATACTGTACGCACCGAACCGATACAACAGCCTGAACTCACAAGCAGCTGTTTTAGCTGCTTGAGGCGACCGAAGGCGAAGGTACCAGTTGTACTTACTGCAACAAATGATGAGGACTCTTACCAAAACATGTTTGCCTAGTCTAATGGAACTTCTCCGAATCTGCAACGTGGTTTCACTTCCGTTGCAACGATAGGAGCTCCGCTTGTTATTATTGAGCGTGCCTTCAAGATGTGTCAACGATGGATGACGACAGAAGCTATCATCTACTGAGGGGAGAGATCCATCCGTCAAAGCAAGTTTTAGCGCGCAACTGGTGATGTGGTTTAAGCCACATGATGTGCGCGCGTACATACGTGTATCATATACGTTTCAGTTGTATGCTCTATGGAAATCCTACTGCATTGCTTACACTCTGGCCCATTGAAACCTTCAAGGCGACAAGTGCTACTGGAACACTCCACTGTTTCAACGCTGCTCGTTCGAAAGCTGGCGATCCCGAAATTGAGTTTTGATGTATGTGCACTAACTGCAAGTCACGACAGCATACTGTGGTCGCCTGCAACGGCAAACGGATGGTACCTGACAGCCTTACTAGAACAGCTGGCCGGCAAGCTCTTAGTGTACCAAACTTGGCGTCGTCGCTGCAGAGCGTCGTGTTGAAGGAGAAACTGTTTCATTGAAGCGATATAGTCAAGGCAGCCGCAATAGTGCTCCACTGTGCTAGGAAACTTCTGCGTATAATCTTACTACATCTAAGCATCTGCCATGCCAAACACAGTTATAACAACTAGTAACAACTAACTGCCGAAGCTCGTCAGGTCACTAAGAATGTCTGGTATCTTTTGGCAGCAGTGTATGGCAGGAAGCCACATACTAGGTAAGTCCTGACAACAGTCACACCAGACACCTGCGTCGCTGATGATTACCCCCATCGTTATTTCCGCGAAGCAAAAACCGCTTTCGGCGTCGTCTTTGGACGATGCGCTTTCTGACTTGCAGGAGAAATACCTGCTGCGGCGGAAGCGCTGAGTAGATTTACCGACGGCGTACTGGGTTACTGTAGCTTGAGGTCGACTAACTACTGTAGCTGTTGCGTCAACCGATTCTTTTCTGCACCGCTTCTAAGGCTGTACAAGAACGAGATGCTGCGTTAACACGCTCGATCAGCCAACCACAGTGCGGACAAAGCCGCGACGTTTCCCTCGCGCACTCGTCGCAAGAAAGAAGGCCAGCGCAGTCGCCGCGGCGGCGGTCATTTCAATGCAGGCGCGATGCGCTCGCACAGGAGTTCATCAGTCAGCGATCGCCGTCGTCGTTACATGGGGGCGCGCTGGTCCTTCTTTTCCCTGCCTTTCACTTCCTGTTCGATGCGCATTGTGGCCGGCCGGGGGTCGGGGGACAAAGCGACACGCGCAGAGAAGGCGAGCCAATTCCGCCGCCGATGCGTCGCCCGTTGCTCTGTTGGATTATTCTCTGTTGCTTATTTTCGACGGCGACTAACGTCTCTGCTGACCAACTCGTTTGGAAGAGTTGATTCTCCTATTGTCATTCCGTCCATTCGCCCGAGAAGAAGATGGTACTTCCTCGTGCGACATGCTGGCTCAGGTAATCGATGGAATCGTCTTGCAGAAAATGTTTCAAGCTACGCACATAAACTATGGAGTAAGCATTTGTTACATTACCACGTTTGGATTTCCACCAATCGGTTGACATACAACATGTAGATGCAAATTTGTCTTGCGCTTCCAGCCAGCTTCTTCTGAGGGAGTGTTCGAGCTCCGGCTGCTCTCCTACCACAACGACTACTCGCACGACGTGGAGGGCTTCTGCTGCCGGGCAGCTGCTTTCTCTCGTTTTATTTCGTCTATTCTGTTGTCCAATTAGATTCTGTCTGCTCTGCGTTCACTAGTTATTTTGTATAAGGTGTCTTTTCTTGATCATATTTCTTCCCCTGTTGTGCTTTACTTTAATTTGCTTTACTCTACCTCGTTGCAGGCACGCAGCACTTTAGCCAGATGGTGTGGCGAGAGACGGCCGACTTCGGCGTCAGTCGCTGCTGGCATCAGGGCCGGGCGCTCGTCGCCGTCGTGGCGCTCTACCGGCCGGCAGGCAACTCCAATCAGCCGGCGGACTTTGCTCACAACGTCCCGGCGCCTCTTGTCGACGACGGCGAAGTCGACGACACGACGACGCCGATTGTGGCGGCGCTGGACGCGACGACGATCACCACGGCGACAACGACGACCACAACGAAAGGTGGAAGCGACTTCACGTGGCGAGTGAGGCAGCAGCCGCCGCAGCGTCCTCCTCCTCCTCCTCGCCCTCCAGCAAGCTGACGTCGAAAGCGTCGACGGCGACGACCACCACGAGACAACAACAACGACCGCAACGACAGTCACAGCAGCAGCTGATGTCGAACCACACCACGGACGGTTGACGTGACAGAGAAAGTTTGTTGCGCCAGTCTGTGCGCCAGTCTCGAGCTTCCAGTTCCCTCTCTGAGGAATGTGACAGAATGTGACATTCACTCAATGCACTCTGTAATGTGAGTCACTTTGCGGCCAGTAAGAGTTTTCACATCTTTTGCGTGCCAGCAAGATGGTCAGCTGCGAAGCTTGTGATCGCCTCGAACGCTTTGCTTCCCTGTGCCAGTTTTGCCTACAGATCTACTAGTTTGCGCCACTGTCACAGGTGGCGCCTGCCGGTTGTGTGCGCGTGCGGATTTCTGTATTTTGACGTGTGCAATTGAATTTGTGGAGAACAGACGTCGATTGCCCACTCTACGTGCCCTCAACGGACGAACGAATCTTTATTTCGTGGAACCACGCCCGAGGGCGGATACTGTACGCACTGAGACAACAGCCTAAACTCGGCAACTCACAAGCAGCCGTTTTAGTTGTTTGAGGCGACCGAAGGCAACGGTACCACTTGTACTAAATGCAAAAACAAATGATGGGCGAAGGTCACTCTCTTACCAAAACAAGATTGCCTAGTCTAATGGAACTTCTCCGAATCTAAAAGGTGGTTTTACTTCCGTTGCAGAAGCTCGGCTTGCTATTATTGAGCGCGCCTTCAAGATGTGTCAACGATGGATGACGACAGAAGCTGCCATCTACTGAGGGCAAGGGAGAGATCCATCCGTCAAACTAAGTTGTGGTTTAAGCCACATGATGCGCGCGCGTACGTGTATTATATACGTTTCAGTAGCAAGCCCTATGGAAAATCCGGCTGCAATGCTTGCACTTTGAACCGATGAAACCTTCAAGGAGAGAAGTGCTACTGGGTGCACTCCACTGTTTCAACGCCGCTCGTTCGAAAGCTGGCGATCCCGAAATTGAGTTTTGCAAAGCTCCGTTGAATATGTACACCATCTGCAAGTCACGACAGCATACTTTCAAACTTGAAACCACGCGGAAGGTATACATCATGTGCTGCTGTCTCTTGCCAGTTCTGGAAACTGGTACCAATGGCACTTCGACAAGGGTTTTGCGCAGCAACCCATCCGTCGCGAACCGACCTGAGAAGTTACGTACTAACGTAAATGCAGGATGAGGCCAAGTGAAGATAGTGCAAGTTTGTACGCTCTAGATCGGCTGACCTGCTGCTGCTGCAGATATGTACTCGGCCTTGAGAAGCTGTGGTTCAAGCGGAAAGCTCGCCTGCGACGGCAAACGGATGGTACCTGACAGCCTTACCAGAATAGTTCGTCGGTAAGCCCTTTCTGCAACGTAGAAAACATACGGTGCACTAAACTTGACGTCGTCGCGGCAGAGCGTTTTGTTGATAGAGAAACTGTTTCATAGAAGTGATATAGTCACAGCAGCAGCAGTAGTGCTCCACTGCACCAGTCAACCTCTAACTTCGCTACATACATCTAAAGCTGCCCTGCTAAACACAGTTATAACAACTCACTAGCGGCCGAGGCGCGCGCCTTCGGCGCGCGCGGAGAAAAGCCCTGCGCGGGCTCGCTTCGCTCGCGCGCTCCAGGCTTTTCGTCTCGCTCGGCGCTGCGCGCCTCGCTCGACAGCCGCCGCCTAACCTCACATTTGCTTCACTGTATGACAGTATCTGCTTGGTTCGAATCCCTTGCGCGGAAAAAAGTTTTGTTGATGTAAAATTATCAATGCGGATTTTTTCCCAATGTGCTGAACTCTGTGTAGTTGCATACTTACTACCCTATCCTGCTGTCCTATTGGTTTACACGCAGTACCTTTCATGCGGCCTCCACTGTCTATAGCGAAACTGAAAAATTTGAATTTTCTCGCTTACAGTATGCTTGCGCGCGTCGTGGCCATGTGCGTGAACTTGCGCATTGCCCACCTTACACACCCAGGATACCAACCGCCTTGCCCGCCCTTCAAAGCAGGCTCCACTGTCGAGAGCGAAATTCAAAAATTTGAATTTTCTCACTTACAGTATACCGCATCGCGTCGTAGCCGGGTGCGTGAAGTTGCACATTGCCCACCCTACACACCCAGGATACCAACCGCCTTGCCCGCATGTCCAAGCAGGCTCCACTGTCTAGACCGAAATTCGAAAATTTGAATTTTCTCGCCTACCGTAGGCTTTCCCGCGTAACGGACCAGTTTTGGCTCGCCTCCGGCCCAGGCCCAGGGCAGCGCCCCATAGCTGGGATCGGTCCGAAGGGCCAGTCTGGCGGGCTGATTGGGGCCGACAGACAAACAGACAACCAGGGATTAAGGGGAGGAACTAGCGGCTGAGGCGCGCGCCTTCGGCGCGCGCGGAGAAAAGCCCTTCGCGGGCTCGCTTCGCTCGCCCGCTCCAGGCTTTTCGTCTCGCTCGGCGCTACGCGCCTCGCTCGACAGCCGCCGTCTCACTTTCCTTTTGTTTCACTGTGTGAAATATCTGCTCGGTTCGATTCCCCTGCCAGAAAGAAATCTTTTGTTGATGCCAATTCATCATTTGCGGATTTTTTACGCAACATGCTAACCTCTGTGAAGTTGCACACTCGCTACACTATCATGCTGTCATATTGCCTTCCACGCATGACCTTCTATGCGGCCTCCACAGTCTGAAGCAAAATCAAAGAATTTGAATTTTCTCACTTACAGTATACCGCAGCGCGCCGTGGCCGGGTGTGTGAAGTTGCACATTACCTACCCTACACAGCTGGGATATTAACAGCCTTGCCCGCCTATCCAAGCAGGCTCCACTGTGTAGAGCAAAATTCAAAAATTTGAATTTTCTCGCCTACAGTACGCTTTCCCGCGTGGCGGGCCAATTTCGGCTCGCCTCCGGCCCAGGCCCAGGGCAGCGCCCCATAGCTGGAATCGGTCCAATGGGCCAGTCGGGCGGGCTGATTGGGGCCGACAGAC
Source organism: Linhomoeus sp. GSCO2_2 (assembly GCA_030248115.1). NCBI lineage: Eukaryota > Metazoa > Nematoda > Chromadorea > Monhysterida > Linhomoeidae > Linhomoeus > Linhomoeus sp. GSCO2_2. Next base: position 19,580 of record JASAMZ010011719.1, read on the forward strand.
AAACAGACAACCAGCGATTAAGGGGAAGAACTAGCGGCCTGGGCGCGCGCCTTCGGCGCGCGCGGAGAAAAGCCCTGCGCGGGCTCGCTTCGCTCGCCCGCTCCAGGCTTTTCGTCTCGCTCGGCGCTGCGCGCCTCGCTCGACAGCCGCCGCCTAACCTCTCATTTGCTTCACTGTGTGTAACAATATCTGCTTGGTTTGATTCCCGTGCTTGGAAGAAACTTTTGTTGATGCAAAAGTTATCATTTGCGGATTTTTTGCGCAACGTGCTAAACTCTGTGAAGTTGCACACTTGCTACCCTATCATGCTGTCATGTTGCCTTCCATGCATCACCTTCCATGCGGCCTCCACTGTCTATAGCGAAAATCAACAATTTGAATTTCTCACTTACAGTATGCCTACGCGCGTCGTGGCCGGATGCGTGAAGTTTCACATTGCCCACCCTACACACCCAGGATACCAACCGCCTTGCCCGCCCTTCCAAGCAGGCTCCACTGTCTAGAGCGAAATTCAAAAATTTGAATTTTCTCACATACAGTACACCGCAGCGCGTCGTGGCCGGGTGCGTGAAGTTGCACATTACCCACCTTACACACCCAGGATACCAACCGCCTTGCCCGCCCTTCCAAGCAGGCTCCACTGTCTAGAGCGAAATTCAAAAATTTGAATTTTCTCGCCTACAGTAGCCTTTTCCGCGTAACGGACCAGTTTCGGCAAATCAGTGGGCCCGCCCCAGGGTAGCGCCCCATAGGTCGCCAGGGTATACGGGCCCAGTCGGGCGGGACGATTGGAGCAAACAGAATCACAGACAGACAACCAGGGATTAAGGGGTAGAACAACACAATGCGTCCAACTGCCGAAGTTCGTCAGGTCACTAGTGATGGCAATTTCCAAAATTTGGAAACTGGGTAAGTACAGGTAAGTATACCCAGTTTCCGGCAAAACTGGGTAAGTACAGGTAAATTTACCCAGTTTTCGGTGAAACTGGGTAAGTACAGCCAAATAAACTGGGTAAACTGGGTAAGTAAGGTGGAAAATTTTTAAACAACAGTGCTTCTGATTTAGCGCATCAATGCATCAAAGTACTGCATCAACAGACCTCTGGCGCAATTGTGACAAATGGTCAGTATTCGCTGGTATTAGGTGCCTACGGGACCACAAAATGTATGAAACGTAACCCCACAGAGGTACTGTGAACTGCGAACCATCTCTTCTGAGATCAGACCAACAGTGGTCTAGCAGAATGCAGACCTGAATGGCTCTGCTTGTAGTGCATTCACTGTGCTGTGATATTTCGCTCCAAAATCAAACATTTTCCGCTTCCCAGTACTGCTCTGGATGAGGCACGTATCTCACTGCCAGTCTCTGCGCATTCGCTGACTTCTACACTAAACAGCTGCTACATAACGTTTTGTGCTGGTCACTGCATGCCACGTTAGACAACACCGCCTCATAAATGGATAATAGACAAATTCGTCAGTGGTAGGATGCAAAATACAGTTTACCCAGTTTCTTACCCAGTTTATTAACTGGGTAAAAACTGGGTAAGTAAAACTGGGTACCCAGTTTTCTAGCCGAAACTGCTTAGGTATGCAGCAAAACAACTGGGTAAAAGTAAAACTGGGTAAAACTGGGTACGCTGAAATGAAACTGGGTAGGTAAAAACTGGGTATACCCAGTTAAAATAAACTGGGTAAAACTGGGTAAGTACTTACCCAGTTTTCGGTTGCCATCACTACAGGTCACTAAGAATGGCTGCTATCTTTTGGCAGCACTAGCAGTGTGTGGCAGGAAGCCACATTGTTGGTAAGTCCTGACAACAGCACGTCACACCAGACACCTGCGTCGCTGATGATTACCCCATCGTGATACCCGCGAAGCAAAAACAGCTTTCGGCGTCGCCAATTTGGACGACGCGCAATCAGGCTGCCAAGAGAAACACCTGCTGGGGCGGAAGCGCCTAGCGGATTACCGACGGCGGACTGGATTACTGTAGCTTGAGGTCGACTAACTACGGTAACTGTTGCGTCAACAGATTCTTTTCTGCACCGCTTCTTAGGCTGTACAAGAATAAGACGCTGCGTTAAAACACGCTCGATCAGGCAACCCCAGTGCGGACAAAGCCGCGACGTTTCCCTCGCGCACTCGTCGCAAGAAAGAAGGCCATCGCAGTCGCCGCGGCGGCGGTCATTTCAATGCAGGCGCGATGCGCTCGCACAGGAGTTCATCAGTCAGCGATCGCCGTCGTCGTTACATGGGGGCGCGCACTGGTCTTCTTTTCCCTGCCTTTCACTTCCTGTTCGATGCGCATTGTGGCCGGGGGTCGGGGGACAAAGCGACACGCGCAGAGAAGGCGAGCCGATGTGCTCTTTTCGTCCCCGTGGTGTCCTGCTTCTAGTCGCTGAGTACTTGTGAGTATGTGTGGGTGTGTGTCCGACTGAATCTGATTGGCACGATTCGCGGTTTGATCGGTCGAAAGAAATGTTTCGACAAAAGTTATAATACTAGGCGACGCTTCGTCGTGTTGTTTGGTTCCTCACATTTTCAGGAGTGCAATTAATTATCGTATTCTGTCGAACATAGTGTACATGCTTTATCAATAAATCCGTCCAATTGGCAGTGAGCTTAGGAGCTATACAATGTTTCAGTGTGATTGTATTGCTAGTGCGTCGCTATTCGTTTGCTGATTCGCGGCCCATGGACGTCTCGACACAGACAGTGCATTAGTCGGCCTGTTGCTGCTGAATGTCTGTCTTTGCTCGAATTCATGCCACCCAGTCGGCAATGTTGCAAACCTCCGAACGGCCTTGCGTCTCCTCATTTTGACAGGCGTCCGCCCTAACTCGATTAGAGTTCCACCCTGGGAAAAACCGCTGCCGCCCAAAGAGTTTCATTGTGGAATCACAGGGGCGCTCTTCTCCCCGCGCGCCATTGATACAAAATCCGGTTTCTGCCGACTCTCTAGTAGGTGGTCGCGTCGGGCCTTTCCGCAGACAAATTGATCATCATTAGCCGTCAAGGGGCCGCTTTTGCAACTGCGGTAGGTACACACGTGCACGCAGAACAGACGAGCGCATTATGTACATACCATGAAATATGTAACTGTTGCTCGTGCGTGCCAGCTTCCGACTGTCGCCGGCCCAGAATACAACACAATTGCACGATTTTCGAGTTGGAATCGTCCCGTTTCACCCACTGTTGTGGCCGCCAGATTGGAGAGAAGCGCCCACAGTTGTTGCAATGCCGACTGGAAGTGAGAGAGAAGTCGTAAAGGCGGATCGAGCGAAGCCAATTGCGTGTTTACGAGCAGTCAGCTCGGATGGAAGGAAAGGACCCTTCTGCACCGAAGCCGACTACGGTACTAAGGCAAATCCCTGTTTGTCTGTCCCTTGGGGCGGCTCAACTTTTGCACAAATGCAACATTCGCTCACGAGGGTGCACAGGGTACCGACACAAGTAGTGTTCGCGTTAATTAAGTAACCCCACTGAAACATAGTGGTTTGCTGGTATACACATTCACTGTAGTCACCCGACACCGTATCAGTTTAGTGCAATCGCGGATATTCAAGGCACGCTTTCGTTCACACGACTAGGAATCTCAATGGGATGCCGCAAGCGATTCAGGTCGCCAGGTTCCGCTTCGCAGCTTATCGTGTTCGGTCTGTGATGATGTGGTGCTTATCGCAGTACATGCTTCCCATTCACGCGGTCCAAGCGACCACCCACCCAGCCGATTCCTGTTCGCAAACTGCCCTTATGTGTAAATGTTTTATGGATAGCTTATCAAGGCGCGCGCCGAGTGCGACGTTACTCGGCTCTTTCTTCTGGTAGTAATCTGGCCGATTTGATTTGAGCTGGGCTGCATTCTGTAATTGGAGCGCTGATGATGATTTGCTAATTGGCGTGAGCGATGTGTTGTGCTCTTGCCTTTGCGTTGCCACGCCGATTCACCGGCCTCTCGGATTCGTTTCACAAAATTCCAGACCTCCTCTGCAATTGTACAGTTCGCCTAATCGCCGTCGTCTCATCCTCTCCCCCCAAATAGCTCGGGCGCGCGCCAAGAGACACTCCAGTCTCCAGTAGCCGCCGATTCCGCTCCGGCGGCTACTGTGGGCGTCGTCGTCGGCGGTGGCGGCGGCCCCTTTGAAGCGGCGGCGTGCGAACGGCAAACAGACTCCACAGCCGGCTCGCGCGCGACCAAATAATGGGCCGCTTCTTCTCGGGAAGATCGTCGTCGTCGTCGTCTCCGACTGTTGACTGCGAGAGGCCGCTAATCTCCGATGCTAGAGGCTTCTCCTGCTACTGCTGCCGCTGCTGCTGCCCGCGCCGCCGTTCGGTGACAGTCCGGCTAGCCTATGCATTGTAGGTGCTTGCGCGGGACGTAAGCCGATCAGAGAACGAATTGCTTAGAGTCAGAATGGAATCCGTGCGACTTGGCGCCCTTTTCTACCCTCCTTGCAACTTTTTCAACGCCGCAACTGTTGCGCAAGCGGGGGGCAAGTTGAGTGGGCTTTTCCATCGCTTCCCCTGTGTTTGTCTGCCAACATTTCACAACAACCTCTGAGTAAGCGGGCGCAATTTGCCACAGACACACTCCATCGGTTAGGGGAATAACAATCTCCCTCCTATACCCGATTCCGGTAACAATACGTGCCACCGGAGAGCGATAGACGCCGCAATAGCAACTCTGGTTGCCTGGTTGCGCGGGGCAGGAATCACAGCAAGCAACAGAGAGGGATGGCTGAATCAGCGATGTAGCTGGAATATGTGGCCATATCTCCGCTTCATAAGCTAAGCGGATTAGGCCGCTATACCGTATGCTTGGCTTCTTCCCTCCCGCTCCTCGGAAGGGGCCCTTTCAAGCCAAGGGCCCCCCTTTGTCCCTCGCTGCATCCATTAGCCCTGTCGCCTTGGCGGACAATGGGATTTTTATTTCGAGCCGCCGACCGACTTCCCTCCAAACAGGTTGTCGTCGCCGTCCCTTTCCGTTCTTCGATCGTATCGATTTCGGCATGCCAAAGGAGTACAATATAGTACGGTTTCTTGACAATAGTTGAGTCGATTCCGTTCTTCGGCAAGTGGGTATTAGTTACATTAGTTACTAGCTACATATGCAACTGTCAACCTAAGATTGAAGCAACTCATATGCTACTTCTAGTTAGCTAGCGGTAACGTTTGGTAGAAACCCAAAGATTAACGCTGCTTCACATATTGTAGGTATGCTGCTTTTCTAGAGTTCCCATCAACAGAAAGGTGGCTAACCTATGTCTACTCGGTACCTAAGCGTTGAACCAGCACTACTGCTTCTTGGCCATCCCTCCCTTCAACGCATCAATAAATCTTGAGCATTTCGCTGAACTTACAACATTGGTATTCGTTTCTCTGCGAAGCTTTATAGGCGCGAGGAAACATTTGCAACTTGTCTATCGTGCCCACATAGGTACACGCGTTGTTTGTAGCGTATTTAGCAATACAGCCCAGTCCACCGTTGATATCCCATTTCCCTCGAGCGCTGCGTGATTTAGGATTCCTGCTCATCCCCGGTCCGAGCCAATCGATCAGTTGCAACGCAGTTGACATCGTGAATTTTTGATGGCCCCTCTCATATTTCGACTTCTCTTCCCCGTTTGGCCCCTCCCGCCATCAATCTAAGCGCGCCAAACCATCCCCCTTGGGAAGGCGTTGTCAACAAGCGAATTGCGCCAATCGCTCAAGGTTCTGAAATCGAGGCTTTTGGGGCTATTGCTGCGGTCAATGCAATGGTTACGCTTACGGCTTTCTTCAGTGAGCCACCAAATCGCGTGTTGGGATCGGCACTGTCTCACTCTTTCGCGAACCAGCGAACCAACGAATCGCGAATCGATTCCTTCCTCTATCTTTGCCACGAAACATTTTTCCAAGTTTTGCGTTCTGTTCAAGTCCCACAATAGGAAGGTTGTCTCCACTACCGTACTCTTCTGTGGCCTTGAATTGAGACCGGTATGATGGCGCGCTCTCATTACATCTCTAACTAGAGCCGTTTTTCGCGCTTCTTTGTTTGCGTCTTCAAAGTGGCGGCGCCGCCGCCGGTGTTTTTCACGGCTGGATAGGGAGGTATGTGTAGAGCCGACGTAAAAGTTTATTGTTACGACCGTTGGGCTAGTTGATTCGTCTGGCGGCCAAGACCGCAGAGGATTGCGCAAAGTGGCACCTGTCTGTTCTGCAAGGATGGGACGTAGGATACCGTAAGTCCTTATATAAGCTCTTGTGCATTATTTATAACTTGCTTCTATACGGGATGCTTACTGGATGGGGCCCTTTGGAAGTCCCTATTAGGGCTAGTGCCACTTTATTTCCACCCTTCTCTGAAGGACTGCCTATTGGGGGGGGGGGGCTTATTGAAGGGGGGTGGGGGGGGGGGGTGTTGGAAGATTTTAACCCAGTACCTCTATGGAGGGCTTGTTGAAGGAGAGAGGGTGGGGCAGCTTATTCGAGAAAGTGGGTGCTTATTGGAGGGTCTACGGTGCGTATCCATTGCCAGGGCATCTTATAGGTGTTCGACTTCCCTCCGCTTTCGTCTGCCGAACTCTGCATACCATTTTACTGAATGAAATCTTGACGGGACGTATTGCTGCGCGTTTGTCGCAGGCCAATGGCGCGTGGCGCGCGACTTTTTGTGTCTTGGTTCTTCCCCTTTGCGTTCATATTCCGGCGCCCAGCACCAAACGCGCCGAAGACGACGACAAGATCGATTCACGGCTGTTGCATTCGAGGGGTTTTTCCGCGCGCGCCCTTTCCCCTCGAACAACAACAACCGTAATCGATTTGGAGTGAGCGCTCTCTCGAGGGCGGCGGCCTTCCCTCTGAAGGACGACGACGGCGGATGAGTAGTGGCTCGGGGAGGCGGCGCGCCCAGTTTTTACCTGGCCGGCAGTGGCCCCCACCCCCCCCCCCCCCCTGTTTTCGAATCCGATTGAGTGTCCGACCGCAGGGCGCTTCCTGTCTCAGGCTGTGCTGCAGCAAGAGGCCGGGGAATCTGTTCTCGAGTGGGCGCGTCCACTTTCGATTCCTTGGGGGGGGCGGGGGGGCCCTCCACCCCCCCCCCCCCCACCACTTCCAAGGGGGGGGGGCCGGGGGGGGGCCCCCCCCCCCCCCCCCGGGGGGGGGGGGGGGGGGTTATGTGGGGGGAGCAGCGCGCCGCGATGAGAAATTGGCAAATCGGCAATGGGGTCCAGAGGTATGACGCCGCTTAAATCACCGGCCCATCGCCTTCTATGGCCCCTTAGGATGCCAAACAAGAGGCTCATCTAGAGTGGGCTGGGCCAACATATGTATGTAGAGGTAGAGGCGAGACAATTGGCCCCTGCCACTTCTTATGCCTCGGGGGGAGATTGTCTGGCGCCCGGCGGGGGGCAAAAGGTCCGCGCCCCTGCGTCAGAAGAGGCGCAGGAAGCGACGAACGAAGCCTGTTGCTTCTCCTCCTCCTCCTACCTGAGCGGTAGTACCTTCCCTGCCGCCGCCATTAGCATATGCGCGAATGCTGCCTTGCTCTCTTTCTATGTCTGTATGCCTATGGATATGCGCCGTTAATGGGCCGTTGTTCGGAACGGCGGAAGGAGACGACCCCCGCTGACACAATTCGTCTTTTCGGCTTCCTTCCTCCTCCGGCCTCGAGTGTTTTTGGCGCCGCGTGTTGTAAAGTCCTCGCGGCTCCCTCCTCATATGTAGGACAACTGGGTAGTTTTTTTTTGCGACCCGCGGCTTCCCGCTTCGTTTCTCACGCCGTCAGAAGCGGCGGCGGAAGTATGGCCCTCCCTCGTACGTCAAAACCCTCCTAGGGGTCGTCTCGTGTTGGCCAAAGTTGTTACTCCGGGCCAGTTTTTTGCTGCACTCTCTCAGAACTGTGGTAAGCACTATGGAGTTCTGTGGCCATTGAGAATCCCGTCTACTATTATTATCGTCGATAAAATTCGCCGAGCGCCGACAAACAGGTGGCTCCCTCCCTCCCCTCCCTCCCCCCACTCAGCCACTAAAGTTGAGAGGTTGGGGGGTGCGATTTTGGAATTTCCGAGTCGAGTGTGTCCCCTGACGCAACTCTGGGCGGGTAGGGTAGGACCGGTTTGTCCCCGCTCTCCGTGCCGCTTGGTGCCAGTCCCTCGTCCGGCTCTCTTACGATCGGCCGATGATGGTTGCGCATCATCAGCACACGTCTCCCCCTTCTCCAGAGGGGAAAGGGCAATCGCTCGCTCCGGGGTTTTGTTCGCGCGCCGACCCGCCATAATTGGATAGTAACGAGGCGCACGAGAGTGCATAGCAGTGCGGATCTACCGAATCTCGCCTATAGTATCACGTCCAAGCGCTCCCGAAGCGTCGGGCCGCACCCAGGGCGCGGCGCAGCTTTTTGCCGGTGTGCGGGAGGAAAAAATTGGCCACGCATCCGCCCATTAGCGCGCCAAATCGGTCGCGCCCGCGTTGGGAAACAAAAGTTTTTGTTGGCGCCACTCGACTCGCTTAGATAGACCTGGGAATGGGGAATGCGCGCTGGCAGGGATGGGTGGAGGCTTCAAGGTTGCCCCCTCTCCACCCCCCCCCCCCTGTCGGAAGCAAGGTCAGACAAGACGAGCCATGATTGACTTTCCGGTTGCCATAAGCGCACGACCCCTTTGCAGTCTATTGTTACGGCAGTGCGTCACGAAAGTTGCGACAATCGGGTGTCAACACGTTAGGCGACAACGCTATGCAATGACCAAGCAAAACAGCCTGCGATGGCAATCATGACCGCCATGTTCTATCAGTGACTTCTCTTATACGTACTCTGAAACGCTTTGGGGGGTTGAGTAGATTTATAAGCGCAGTAAGAGCAGCATCACGCGACGCGCAGGTCCTTGGCCTTAGCGCATCGCTTCTTCTCCTTTCGAACTCTTTGGGGGCCGATCGCGGCGGCGCCAATCACGAGATATGCCAGCGGCAGACACACCCGCGCGCACCACCGTGCTGCCAATTGGGCGCCGCGCATGAGAAACTGCAGGGTAGGCGCGTAGCCGCTTGCGCGCGTGCTACCAATGTAGCTCCGTTAGCAGCGCGTCTTCTTTTTGCTGGGCTGGGAACGACGGCGACGACGACGTCGCATGTTGGGCACAGAAAGGCCCTCCGATCACAAAAGCTGTTGCCGGCCCGCAGGAGCATGTATGTAACTGCTGTTGTTGTGTCTAAATCGAGACTTCATGTATTGAGCACAGTAGAGATTGCGCAGCTTTTGAAGAATGCTGGAAGCTGATTGCTTGCTTAGGCATTTATGAAGTGAATCTGAAGCATTTATGCTCTTGCGCATGATTCATCAAGTCCTGCTTAAGTAGGCGCATAACGTAAGGACAAATTCCAAAGCCTTTCTCTCTATACTGTACGTCCATATTGCCAGTGAATTGCGTAGTTCCATGGGCAGATAGATGCGTGCATTGTTGACTGCAAGACTCTAACCTGTTTAGTCGGGCGCGCTGACAGACAGAAATGCTTACACGCAAACTCATATTCTAGCTTAGGACTCTCTCGCGTTCAATGAGTTGCGAAAGTGTAGCTTCTTCTCCGTAGTGTTAATGAGCATCAGTCGTCAACGTACGAAAACGGTGGCTAGCATGGGGTTAACGCGTGATCCACTCGACTTGAGAAGTAGATGGAACTCTTTTGTTGCCTCTCTTATTCGCACCAATGTAATCTGCCGACGAGCGACAGAGCCTCCTCTTGTTGTGCTTATGAACACTGCAGGCCGCAGGGTACTGGATGCACCACATGCTCCCTAAAGTCAATTCGATGTTATGAAGCGGTTTGATCGCCTGTGACGCCTGTGACGCTGCGGAATGTTTCAAATTGGAATTGTATGCTTTGAATGAGTGGGTGTTTGTGATTCGATAGTTTGGAAATTGGCTGTAAATGACGCAAAAATTACCAGTTCAGTTTCATTTTCCTCCACGTAGGTAGGCACAGACCAATATTTGACTATATCGGTCAGACTCCATGCATGATCAAAGGGTCCTGTGCATACATGAGCTTCCTTGTGTAATGTTCTTTAACCACTCGATCACAGGGGACGTTTCGGGATCAAGTGATCCCGAAACCTGGCAGAATTTGATCCCGATGGAGGAGGGCGGGGAGGCCCGCCAGCCGTGACGAAGCGGAAATTTGTAGAGAACATTTCTGAATTCGTGGTAGGACCACTTGTAATTTACCTGTCTGTCGTTTATGAGTTAAACTGAAGCAGGATGGTGTTGAGAACTTCGTAACTCCATCTATGAACAAACACAATACAAGGGTAGGTGAAGGCATAACTGTTTCATAATTTTGCATTGTCAGCACCAAATGGTGCATGTCACAGTATGATGATGATTACATCAAAACTTGGGATACCCTCAACTGCTTCTGCAAGGACAATATAGTAGAGGGATTCAGTCAAACGATTAAAACACATACGACTGAAACAAACGCTATTCCCATTTTGTCCTAGCACAAACATGCAAATTCGAGCATCTCAGGCTGTAGCCGGCATTCTGTAGAATGTCGGGATCTGCCCACTTTCGGGATCACTTGATCCCGCAACGTCCCCTGCGATCGACAAGTGGTTAACTACAAGAGAAGTTGCTCTCCTTTAGCGTCAGAATCACCGCCGCAAACTATGAACGTACAAAGATACTCTCGTGTCTTGCGTCCATGCTATAATAGCCTTTACTTTCTTCTTACACGGCGCTTAGAAGCGCCTTTCTCGATAAGGCGCGACTTTATTGGGCCCTTTAGAATGACTCGAAAGCGTCGCGCCAGGCGCCGTCAAATTTGATTGTTTCGAGGCGTCTTAGTTTGTCACGCCAGTTTGTCATGAGCTAGCGCAAATTGAATCTTCGCGCGAGCCTTTATGCGACCGTTCCTCATTCTTCTTGACGGAGTGGGTGTCGTCGTCGTCAATGTTTGATTTCGACCCTAACTAAGGGCGCTGTGTCGCCTTCTGTCGCTGCTTTCCTTGGCAATGATCCGTCGCCGTCTGTCGCTCGGCGTCCACCTCGCCATGCGTCATTTGGGCGCATCAGTGCTGGTTAGGCGCGCCCATCCCCTCCCCCCCCCCCTTGCGATTGAAGCAATTGTAATCCCCTCCCGAAATTCACCCGCCTTTCTTGGCACGCCTCCTCTTCCATTTCCCCAACCTTCATTCATCTTTCCGCCTGGTGGTGTTTTTCTCCAGCATGGACCCAAGGGGATTATTATTTGGCGGCTTCCGTTCCCTCTCTCCCGGCGGCTTCTTCTTCGACGAGTGAGTACTCATGCGCGCGGGACGACGACGACGAGGGATCGTCCCCAGACGGCGCGGCGCCCGCCCCGTTCGCGAACTGTTTTGTCTGGGCTCGCGCGCGCGAAGGGACGCGCTGGCATTTGGCGCGCGGAATGTTTCGCTCGGGGTATGTTAAGGCGCTGAAGAGGGTTGATGATAGTAATGTGTAGTAGAGGCATTCTCGCTTTTCCTCCAGATAGAAGTTTGTTTGAAGATTGTATTGTCAGACCTCGTTTGTTGTTGCCACCCAGTACATCGGTTGCCACTGCCATCCTAAAGTTTGTACCATAGAGTAGTTTAGCCAATGCTTCTGAACATGTTCGTTCGCGTTCCAAGACTGTCAGTCAGCAAGCTGCACTTAACTAGGTTGTAGTGCACTTCCCGGCCTCCTCGCGAGAGGCGCGCTACTACGACAAAGGATGAACAGTTGTCAATTTTGTCTAATTTGTTCGCGCCGCCGTTGTTGACGGTGGGAAAAAGGTCCGCGCGACAATTAGTCAAAGAACGACAGACCCGAAGCCCCCCCCTCTTTCGCAACCGACTGGCCTCGCCGGCACACGTGCAGCTAGCAGAGTTGGCCCCCTTCCGTTTTGAGCCCCAATTTGCCAGCCGTGTGTCCGACTTTTCGTCAAACGGTCATTTGTCTTTTTCGGCCCCTTTCGCCCTCGAGAGCCGCCTGTCGTCGTCCGCGCGTCGTCGACCGTTTCTCCTTCCTCCTCTTCATCTGACACGGGCTTTTCGGCGCCTCCCTCTCTCTCTCTCCGAGTAAGAGAAACCATTCGAAATTCGATAGCCACTCTCGGCGGAAGCAAGGCCGAGCGAGAAGTGTGGAGCAGAAGCCGATTTCGCGCCGCCTTTGTTCCGAGACAGCGTCATGTGCTGTCCACTACCCCCGATTATCCGCGGTCGGTTGCGTGCTAAACTTCTTTAGGGTAGAGTGGGGGAGCGAGCGAACGAGCCGCCTAACGACTTGGGCGCTCACGCAAGCGCACCTGCGACTCGCTGCGCAATCTGCGCGCTACCATTGGGTGGTGGACATTTGGACAATCGCGATCGATCTAAATTCGATTGCGCGCGCCGCCTGCTTGCCTGCCAAATGTCGAAGTGAGAGGAGAGGGAAGGGGGACAATCCAATCCGGCCGCCTGCTGCCGCTGTCCAAACAGCCTCGAGGGCCCAGAAGTGTGGTCGGCGGGCGCGCGCGCCGCGCGGCGTCAAGGGTAATAGGGTACCTGTCCATCTGGCCACCCCGAACACCCCCCCCCCCCCCCCCCCCCCTTCGAGTGTTTCCGCGCATGTGCCCACTCCAACAAGTGTTTGTCTCGTCGTGTGGCGGACGGTCCCCTCCTCCAAACGACTTATTGTTCTACCACCACTTCGCCCTCTCCTCCCAATCCGGGCCCACCTTTGGTCGCCTTCGGCGCGCATCTGGCGTTCGCGCGCGCATCAGGAGAAGGAGAGGCCCGCTGGGGGGCGGAGTCTTGTCAAGCGCCTGCCTGCGCGCGCCCGTTGATTGGCCCGCCGCCACTCCTGGGCCCTTTCCGTTCTTCCGTGCGCTGCGCCGCCGCCGCGCGGCAAGCGGCGACAGGTTGCCGAAGGATCGCAGAGGGAAGGACGCGCGTGTGCGCCGCGCCACATGCCGGCCGTTAGTCGGTTAGTTAGTCGCCGCGCCCCGGGCGGAATCCGTGCTAGCGGGAGACGGGAGAGACAGGCTGACAGGTAGAGGACCCTTGCCAAATCTCGTCGGCGCTCCTTCCCAGCACCTACCCAACCGCTTGCCTGCTCGAATCCAGTTTAGGCTTGTAGCTGTACGTTGGATCCTCCAAATGGGTTTCTGCCAATGCACTCTCATGCTTGTGTAAAGTAATAGGCTGAATTGATAAGAATTACAGCCGTTTTGGCGCGCCTTTTATCTATCCCATAAAACATCTTTACACTTTCAGTGCTTAGCCGTGCTGGTGGATTTGAACATGCGTCACTCATTGCTCTGTTGGATTGCCTGCTTATTCTTGACGGCGACTAACGTCTCTGCTGACCAACTCGTTTGGAAGAGTTGATTCTCCTATTGTCATTCCGTCCATTCGCCCGAGAAGAAGATGGTACTTCCTCGTGCGACACGGGTCTCCATCAAGTTGGCTGCCCTCTGCTGGATCGTCGTTCTTCTGGCTCAGGTAATCGATGGAATCGTCTTGCAGAAAATGTTTCAAGCTACGCATATAAACTATGGAGTAAGCATTTGTTACATTACCACGTTTGGATTTCCACCAATCGGTTGACATACAACATGTAGATGCAAATTTGTCTTGCGTTCCAGCCCGCTTCTTCTGAGGGGGTGTTCGAGCTCCGGCTGCTCTCCTACCACAACGACTACTCGCACGACGTGGAGGGCTTCTGCTGCCGGGGGCGGCGCGACCCCGTCAACGGTCGCTGTCCGGGCAGCTGCGACACGCTCTTCCGCGTCTGCCTGAAGCAGTTCCAGCACGCGATCGATCCAGGGCCGCCCTGCGAGTTCGGCTCGAAGATGACGCCTATTCTGGGCCAGGACAGCATCAACTTCGACCGAATCGAGGAGTTCAAGCAGCCCATGACCTTCCCCTTCACCATGGAGTGGCCGGTGAGCGCCGGACTCGTAGGCTAGAACCTTAGAGCCGTGAGAACCTAATTCGCCGTAGACGAGTGGAAGTTTGGCGTCGACTGCGCCCGTGTGCTGCGCGTCTCGTCACGTTTGTAATGAGTGCGTTTGACGGCGCGCGGCCACGTAAGGTAGAGGCAGTTTGTCAGACGGAGTGATCTCGTGGGAAAGGAAATTTCGCCGCTCCTTATCTGACTGGCGAAATCTGCGCCAGCGACAGCTTAGCAGTTGAATTAGTAGGGGAGCAGGAGGCAGTTTCTCACGCTCTCACTTGGCATCGCCCTAGGAGGTGGAGCGCCGCGACTGAGTGTCTAAGGGTCGCGCGCGCGCGGTAAAATAGTCTTGAATCCGTATCGCCGCGGACCATCACGCATATAGAAGTTTGACACGCACACTTTGCAGAACACTGATTGCGTCTTCCTGTGTGGTGAATACAGTATGCACGTGCAATAATGTCGTCTTCATTTCAGGGCACCTTCAGTCTGATCGTGGAGGCCTGGAACAACAAGAGCCAGTCAGGTTCGTCGTCCTAAATCGTTTCGCAATTCATAGCGCCCGCGAGCTAGTTGCTGGATTAACTTCGATACCAATCAGCCCATATGACATGTGAGTAAGCCTGCAGTGGGTACTGCAAGCCAGACGGCGGCGAATTCTGTGCGTGCGCGGCGCGCTCTGTTCCATGCACCCGCCTATCCTATATCCAGTGGCGAAATTTCGGCTCGCCACTTTCTCACGCTTGGCACAAACGTAAACTGGCCGCCGCCGCCGGAGCCGATCCGCCGAGAGCTTCCCAGGCGCTGCCCAATGCGTCGGCGCGTGCGTGTGTACGTCGCCGTCGCCGTCGGCAGCTTCATTGACTATGCGCGAGAGAGCACTGGATCAATCTCCGTGCCGCTGAGAGCGCGACGCGCCCGCGCGCACCATAGAAGAGAGAGAGGAAGAGTTACACACCTACACGCGCGGACGGAAACGGACCCACACTCGTAATTAGCGATTCCGCGGCGCCCGTCAAAGGGCCGAGGAGACCGCAGGAAATGCCTTTAGGATCGCCTGCTTGGGGCCCCTCCCTCTCCTCCTTTGGAACACCGCCCCGGGACTTAATTAGGGAAGCGCGCCCCCTGTAAACAGGGACAATCGAACGGGAGAAGGAGAGAGAACGCCGCCCTATCTTCGGCGCGACGGCTGTTTGCCGGCTCGTCGTCTCCCCCTCGCCACATGACGTCTCGCACGCGCCGCGGCTCGCGCGCGCAAATTAGGCCAGTGCGGGCAGCGAGCGAAGCAAACAGAGAGAGGCGCGCGAGAAGTTTCAAACGCGCCAGGTGTCAGATTATTGGGCGCGATCTCGGAACGGGACAGGACAAGCCGTTGTTCGGCCTTTTGGAAGACGCGCAGACTACGACAGCATGTGCTGCCTCTTTGAATGTTAGTCAGTGGGGCACACAGGTGCGAAGGCAGCGGTGGTAGGCGAAGAAATATGTTCGGAAGCGCTCGGCGGGACGGCGTTTCTCGACTCCGACAGATGGACTGACAATCGGGGAGGGAAACTCGAAGCTGCGCCGCCGAAGAATGCTCATACAAAGAACTCCGTTGAGAAAAAGCATTGATAATTGCGTCCTCAACGCTTTATATAACTTTCCTGAAACATTTTCTGCACTCCTTCAGCCACGGGGCGCAAGGTGCCGCTTCTGCGCTACGCGGAGGCGAAGTTCCTCGACCCCAGTCGGGACTGGTACCGCGAGAGCCACTCCTTCAACGGCAGTCGCGTGGAGCTGGAGTTCCGGGTGCTGTGCGCCGACCACTACTTCGGGCCCAAGTGCACCCACTACTGCCGCCCTCGGGACGACATGCACGGCCATCACAGCTGCTCGGGGAAGGGCGAGCGCGTCTGCAGCCCCGGATGGGTCGGCGAGTACTGCGACCAGCGTGAGTGTACAGGAATGATTCTTGGTCGAGTTTGTGTGGTGTGTGTGACGCGTGGAAAGTAGAAACGAAGCCCGCGACTCGAAGGAAAGCGTGGCAATGGCAAAAGAGGGGGGCGAGCGTTTCAGGGGGCTTACTAGTCGTGATGTAAAGGCCTCACGTCGTTTAGAAGTACTTGAAATTGCTATCCAACAGACAGCGTTCAACTCGCTGCTGTTCTTCGTGCGTGCTTTGGCGTATCCTCTAGAGGAACGAATCCAGGGTTTGACGCTCTTCTGGGGCCATGTGCAAATGCGATCATCGGCGCGCGCGGGCGGCCACTAACTACGGGGTGCAGTTTAGAACAGTGGCCCACTTGTGCCGCCTCAAACGTCATCTGTTGCTCTGCCCGCTCCCTCCCTCCCTCCTCCCCTTCTTTGATGTCGCGACACAGTGGCGCATGCGACAATGCCCCCCCCCCCCCCGCAAATGGAACGGCACCGCTGGCCGGCGCGACAGGCGAACGGCGCCGTCTGTTCCTGGCTTGGGCTCGCCCTCAGCCCCTTACCAGCTGCTGCTGTTTTGGCGGGGGAGACCGCAAACGTCTTCTATTAATGCTACCCCTGCCTATAGGACGCCTTGCCGGGGACTGTGAGCGGGCTGGAGAGAGGGGAACTCGAAAAAAGATCGCATCCGTTTCGTCCAGCGTAGAATAGCTGAATTGGATTTCTCGCATGTAACTGTTTGCTGCGCGCAGGAAGGAACAGCAAAAACAACAACGGCCATGCCTTGAAAGGCCAGCGGGGAAGTAGCGCGCGAGCGGAAGCGGCGCCCGCATTGTAGACGATTGTAGACAATGGCTTGGGGGTCGGAGGAGGCACAATAACGGCCGGACAAAACAACTAATGTACAACGGCGTTTCCTCCCCTTTCAGCGGTGTGCCGGCGAGGCTGCCATCCGGAGAACGGCGGCTGCCAACTGCCCGGCGAGTGCCGCTGCAAGATGGGCTGGCAGGGACCGCTCTGCGACCGCTGCGTCCGCTACCCCGGCTGCCAGCACGGCACCTGCAGCCGCCCCCTGACCTGCGACTGCGACGAGGGATGGGGAGGACTCTTCTGCAATCAGGGCGAGTAGTGGATTCATTAGTGTGGCAGGGAGGGTGGAAGGCACTTGAAACCGAGCCGCACGCACCGACCGCAGAGCAAACAAGCGCCGAGGACGCAATGAAATCTTGATGAATTACCGCGCCACTTAGCGGCACGGGCCCTAGTTAGGGCCGCTAAAATGCCCACTGACGATTGCACACTACGCAGTTGAGCAAACACAGCTGGGGAGGAGCATGCATTCACACGAAATTCAAGGCACGATTTCGCTAATGAATCTTCGAATTCCAGACCTCAACTTCTGCACCCATCACACCCCGTGCGAGAACAATGGCATCTGCACCAACACGGGCCAGGGCCACTACACCTGCAGTTGTCAGCCTGGATTTACAGGCACCAACTGCGAAGTGAAAATCGAGAGCTGCCTCCTCTCGCCCTGCCTCAACGGCGCCAGCTGCCTGGTACTTCTAAGTTGGCAGAGTATTGTGGCAGAGAGTATTCGACTACTTCGACTAGTGTACGATTACTGATAGACACTTGAACGTGAAGCGAAACGCTTGCCAAGACCATTGACAAGCTGCGTTGAACGTTGCTTGCACATTTGCTAAATGAATCAAGCGATGCACCTAAGAATAACCCACCAGGATCAAGGATCGTCTCTGCTCATATCAATTCGGAATGGAATTTTAGTGTTATACACACATGACTGTAGTCCATGTGTCCTGCATTATAACACCAACGTAGGTACAAATTTTCTGTACTTTTGTACTAATTTCCAACCAACTTCGAATGTTCGATCTGTGTTCCTCTTAATCACCCATTGAAACGCTTCAGCCGGGCGAGATCGAAGGCAACTACAGTTGCGTCTGTGCCGACGGCTACAGCGGTCGCCACTGTCAGATCAGCGCCCAGACCTGCGCCGAGGAGCCCTGTCAGAATGGGGCCACCTGCGTCACTCTGGACGAGGGCGGATACCGCTGCATATGCCCTGAGGGATGGTTCGGAGACAACTGCGACATGCGCACCAAGCGCTGTGCTGAGAATCCCTGCTTGAATGGTGAGCAGAGAAAAATGGGCAAGCAGTTGAACAATTTCAAGTGAAAGACTCGGCTATTGAACTACCTCTGGGTGTCCCAGAGACAAATGAGGCTTTCGAATGGTCGTGGAACGAAAATTGTTGCCAGTAGCACGCATGAGAAAGGTCGAAACAAAGCAGGTTTACCAGTCCCAACGCAGGAGGCAGGCAGTCTGCTTTGCGTAGAGTTCTCGACAATTTGCTGTAGGGGGGGGGGGGGGGGGTTGGATTTATGTGTGTGGGGTCGGACACCCGGTACACTTGAAACAGCTGGGAGGCGCGCACATTTCTTCCACAGGCGTTGTTTTCTGTTGACATTGCTTTGCGCGTGGCGTGATGAGGGTAGTACAAGGGGCGATCATTTGGCCAATGGAGCGGACATACTACCAGCGCTGCGCTACCTACCTATGGGCATGTATGGAGGTATGGAGGTAGGTAGTATGAACGGAAATAGAAAGGTCAAAAAGCGCGCAAATTCGGAAGGATAGTCTAGGACAGGGGTGACCATAGAAACTGATTTAGTTTCAGTTTCAGTTTCAGTATCAGTACCAGTTTTCTTTCTAGTTTCAGTTTCAGTTTCAGTTTCAGTAAGGAATTCTCTTGAGTTTCAGTTTCAGTTACTGAAACTGAGTTTCAGTATTAAGTACGCTGTTCGCGGCTGTAAAGCGCACATGCAACCTCGCATGAATGCGTTACTGCGTTGCTGATTACCATATATATGGTGCATTCAAAGTTTTTTCGTCATTGTCAATCAAGCAAAGTGCCGAATCAACCTAAGATGAACCAAACATACGCCTCAAACACTGAAACTGAAACTGAAACTAGTTTCAGTAGTGCGCACTGAAACTAGTTTCAGTATTGCACTAATACTGATTCCTTTTGTGGAGTTTCAGTTTCAGTTTCAGTTTCAATATGGCTGACCATTTTAGTTTCAGTTTCTGTTTCAGTTTCAGTATATTTATAGAAACTGAAACTGAAACTGAAACTAGTTTCAGTTTCTATGGTCACCCCTGGTCTAGGACAATGACAGCCAGGTAGGGATCGCCAGAGTTGGCAGGTGGTTCACGGACGTGTGTACAGTTCAAGGGATCAGCGCATGCTTAGTTTGTTGGATCGGGATGGTCAGCCATAATTAAAATTATGGATGTTGTAGTGGTGCTCTTATGAAGCGCCTGAAACATTGGCACGTAAATGTGAGCCAAACAAAAGTTTAGCGTATCCAATTTAAGGGTGGAATTCGATGAGCTAAACAATTAAACGAAATGTGACAGGACAGGGTATTTCTCTTTCTCATCGCAGGCGGTCGTTGCGTGGAGAAGGAGTGGAGTGCGAATGGCTTCGAGTGCGTCTGCGACGTCGGCTTCGAAGGCGCCCGCTGCGAGGTCAACTCCAACGACTGCACACCCGACACATGCCTCAATGGGGGCACTTGTCTCGACCTGGTACGCATATACTCCCCTCAACTAATGCAAGGCAACTACGCAATTTCGTGTTTGCACAGAAAGATGACTTTGTTGACTGGCGTGAGCGGTAGACTACTGCGGCTGTGAAGAAAATTTGTTAATTTATGCTGCAATTGAAACCTTTGTGATACTGGAACAAATCGCCGCCCCAGAGACACATGTCTACACATGTGTTCACCGTTAGAACCACGCGCTTTCAGTTGAACCATTCAGAACAATCTGTTTCAGGTCAACGGCTTCCAGTGCCGGTGCGCGGCCGGCTGGATGGGCTCCATCTGTCAGAGGAACATCGACGACTGCCTGGCCCTTCCCTGCGCCAACGGCGGCACTTGCTTCGATAGAACTGACGACTTCCTGTGCCTCTGCCCGTCCGGATACGGGGGCAAGAGCTGCAACCTCAGAGTCGACGCCTGCGCCTCCGCCCCCTGCCAGGTAGAGAGAAGTGCGAGGATCTTGGAGTACCGTAAATTCCCCTAGACGAAGGTTCTTAAACAAGCCCACCCCCCCCCTTCTTTCAATAGTGCGTAGCCCATTTCATACCATCCTCCATGGATTACGGTGCCCCCTCCACTTCGCAGAGGCAGGCGCTGGAAGTAACCTATACTCTTGAGGAGTCGATCACGATGTACATAGTGATCTGAACGCTACTGCGGTCGGTTTTGTTGATTCCTTGAAACGACTTTCTTGTCTATTCATAGGGTGGCGGAACCTGCGTCGGGATCGGCGTCGGCGACACTCTGGGCTTCCGCTGCGACTGTCCTCCCTGCCTCTCGGGCGATCGCTGCCAGTTCACCACTGCCGACTGCCTGTGGGACACCACCTTTGCCCAAAGAGCCGTCAATTCCACTCCGCCCGCCTACCCGGTCCGCTCCAGTCCTGTGGAACGAGCGCTGGTGCCCATCGCCGGCGGACTGAGCTTCCTCTTCCTCATCATACTCCTGCTGCTGCTCTTCGTCGTCTGGCGCCTCTGGCGCAAGTCCCTGCGAGAGCCCAAGACCGACGACGACTTGGAGCGTCGCCAGAACGCCAACAACGAGCGAACGGAGTTCTACAACAACCAATTCACGCTGACGCGCCAGACTTCGCTGGCCGAGGAGAACCCATACGTGGAACTGGATGCCAAACCCGTTTCATCGGGCAAGAAGCCCAGCAATCTGGACCGATACCCGTCCTCGGAGGCCCCCCTGGGACCCCCCAAGGTGGTCGACGTCCCTATACCCGCCGCCGCCGCCTGCGCCCTCTCCCACTCCTCCCCTCTGGACAACCGCTACCGTAACCTGGCGGAGCGCGCCTCCTCCGTGGACAAGCTGTCGACCTTCAAGGCTATGGCGCCCCCACGCTGTCCCAACGCCGGTCTACCCTCGCCCTCCGCCTCCGCCGCTGCCGATTCGGAGCTTCTGCCGCCGCCTCCTCCTCCGGCGGTGAAGAAGGAGCTGAGTCGCGACTCCGGCCTGGGAGACAGTCCCAGCAAGCGGCCCACTGCCGCCGTCTCCCCCACATGCTCCCTCCACTCCTCCTCCCTCCTCCACTGGAAAAACTCGACTGGAGGGAGGCAGAGGAGCTGCAGCAGGGGAGAGAGGCTGGATCCCAGTCAACTGGACCTCTCGCTGGGCATTGAGGTGGTGGTGGGGGAGGGGGAGGGGGAGGAGGAAGGGGGCAAGGTTCCCCATTCAGTCGCCTCCCTCAGGACCTTCCAGGTGGCCGCTCAGCGTCACAGGCACCCCCACCTCCCTTCAGACAGTACCTCACCCTCCTCCTTCCACTCGGAGAGGACAGGGGAGGAGGGGGACCTGAGAAGAAGAGAAGAAGCCGTTTCAGAACTCTGAGAGGAGGTTCCTTCCGCATGAGACCGCTTTATTGTGCCAGCTTTGTTTGAACGAACAGTCTCGAAGAGGGTTCGAAGTCGCTTTACACGTCGGCCGGCCGTGGCTCGACGCGCGCGTGACACTCCCGTTAACAACAACAATACACCGTCCGTCCTGCGAAATCTCAACTCTCTCTCTCTCTCTCTCTCTCTCTCACTATTCGTTGTCTATCCGCCCGTAGTATACTGTAGTTGTGGCCAGTGAACCTTCGGTCGTCTTATAGAATGGCGGGCATTGTTAGAATTCTGACATGGTGGGTTCGAATACAGTGCCTTTTCTGACTGTACAAGGCAAGCTAGCGAAACGCTCTTCTGTGCATATATTGTGTCGTTCCCTCCCGGCCGCGCGTCAAGATCGGAAAATCGCCACTTGTTTGTTGCTTGTTTCTTTCCGTCCGTTGTCGCGCGACCAATCGGATGGAGACACGTTCAAAGCCTGTCTGGAACCCTTCCACTTTGCATTTGTGCCGTATTTATGCGTCGTCGCCTGCCCTTCTGACATGTGGTCTTGGAAAAAAAACTTTACGAGCGAACACGAGAGACGTCGCGAGAAAAGCGAGCCGCCGCTACCCAGACGTTCGGTGTTTGTGTTCCATCTTCATCGTATGGCAACGAGATTTTCGTATTTCTCGGGGAAGCACTTGGCCTGCTGGCACGGCGTCTTCGCTGCAAACCACAGTGGAATATTATGTATCGCAGTCACAGAGTGGAGGCTCTCGCATTGTTTATGTCCAACTACCCCAAATGTATAGTAGGCGTCTTGTACCGTCGTGCCTCCCTCTCACAGTAGCAGAGGTTGATGTAGCCGTTGTGACAGCATATGGATCCCCCTTCCATAACCCCAGTGCCTCGCAGTGGACGTTGTTCTTGCAGTCATCGACCGTGCAGTTGTCCTGTTCCCCGTATATGGGACACGATGGAACCACCACACCGACCGCTGGATGATCGAGAGCTGCCACCTCTCGCCCTGCCTTAACAGCGCAGGCTGCCTTTTAGTTACGTGGACCAGTAATGTGACGGACCATTGAACACGTCGACCACTGATTGATACTTGATTTTGACGCGAAACGCTTACCACGACCATTGACCATCTGCGGCAACGTTTCTTATTCCGTGTTGTGCTGAATGAGCCAAGCGCTGCTATGCACCTAAGCTGTTGAATTAACGATCAGGGTTGTCTGCGCCAATTTTATTCCAGGATAACTGGACGGACCACTGCGTCATTGACCACAAGCCCCCCAGCTGCACTACCACATGCCCACTGAACCTTGCATTAGAGCGCCGTTATGCAGGTTCGGAAATGGAGAGAACTGGACCGACTACTGCGTCATTGACCACAAGCCCCCCAGCTGCACTACCACATGCCCACTGAACCTTGCATTAGAGCGCCGTTATGCAGGTTCAGAAATGGAGAGAACTGGACGGACTACTGCGTCATTGACCACAAGCCCCACAGCTGCACTACCACATGCCCACTGAACCTTGCATTAGAGCGCCGTTATGCAGGTTCAGAAATGGAGAGAACTGGACCGACTACTGCGTCATTGACCACAAGCCTCCCAGCTGCACTACCACATGCCCACTGAACCTTGCATTAGAGCGCCGTTATGTAGGTTCAGAAATGGAGAGAACTGGACCGACTACTGCGTCATTGACCACAAGCCTCCCAGCTGCACTACCACATGCCCACTGAACCTTGCATTAGAGCGCCGTTATGTAGGTTCAGAAATGGAGAGAACTGGACCGACTACTGCGTCATTGACCACAAGCCTCCCAGCTGCACTACCACATGCCCACTGAACCTTGCATTAGAGCGCCGTTATGTAGGTTCAGAAATGGAGAGAACTGGACGGACTACTGCGTCATTGACCACAAGCCTCCCAGCTGCACTACCACATGCCCACTGAACCTTGCATTAGAGCGCCGTTATGTAGGTTCAGAAATGGAGAGAACTGGACCGACTACTGCGTCATTGACCACAAGCCTCCCAGCTGCACTACCACATGCCCACTGAACCTTGCATTAGAGCGCCGTTATGCAGGTTCGGAAATGGAGAGAACTGGACCGACTACTGCGTCATTGAAACACCAAAACAACAACAAAACCACAAGCCTCCCAGCTGCACTACCACATGCCCACTGAACCTTGCATTAGAGCGCCGTATGCAGGTTCAGAAACGGGACTCCCACCTGCCCAACCACCCCCCCCCCCCCCCCGCCCCCCCCCCCAGCCTCCCAGCTGCACTACCACATGCCCACTGAGCCTTGCATTAGAGCGCCGTTATGTAGGTTCAGAAACGGAGAGAACTGGACGGACTACTGCGTCATTGACCACAAGCCTCCCAGCTGCACTACCACATGCCCACTGAGCCTTGCATTAGAGCGCCGTTATGTAGGTTCAGAAACGGAGAGAACTGGACGGACTACTGCGTCATTGACCACAAGCCTCCCAGCTGCACTACCACATGCCCACTGAACCTTGCATTAGAGCGCCGTTATGTAGGTTCAGAAATGGAGAGAACTGGACGGACTACTGCGTCATTGACCACAAGCCTCCCAGCTGCACTACCACATGCCCACTGAACCTTGCATTAGAGCGCCGTTATGTAGGTTCAGAAACGGAGAGAACTGGACGGACTACTGCGTCATTGACCACAAGCCTCCCAGCTGCACTACCACATGCCCACTGAACCTTGCATTAGAGCGCCGTTATGTAGGTTCAGAAATGGAGAGAACTGGACGGACTACTGCGTCATTGACCACAAGCCTCCCAGCTGCACTACCACATGCCCACTGAACCTTGCATTAGAGCGCCGTTATGCAGGTTCAGAAATGGAGAGAACTGGACGGACTACTGCGTCATTGACCACAAGCCTCCCAGCTGCACTACCACATGCCCACTGAACCTTGCATTAGAGCGCCGTTATGCAGGTTCAGAAATGGAGAGAACTGGACGGACTACTGCGTCATTGACCACAAGCCTCCCAGCTGCACTACCACATGCCCACTGAACCTTGCATTAGAGCGCCGTTATGCAGGTTCAGAAATGGAGAGAACTGGACGGACTACTGCGTCATTGACCACAAACCTCCCAGCTGCACTACCACATGCCC
>JASAMZ010011722.1:0-18598 GCA_030248115.1 Linhomoeus sp. GSCO2_2
GACCGATGGACAGGCATTCTGCACATTCAGACCGACACACAATCAGACATTTTGCAGACATCAATGGACTTCTTCTGTCTACGACGCGTCGTTGGGAGGTTGTCGAAAACTCGCTTGCAATTGGTAAACACGCATAGAAGAAATCTTTACCTACTACTACCTAGTAAGCATGTCAGTTCCTTCCACTTCCTTGAAAGCTTGAACCCACTCGCAGAGAAAGGTCACGCGATGATAGCCTTATAGCACAGTGGCCCCCTCGCAGACAAACAACGCGTGACTGACAAAGCGTCACGCAACAGTGTTTGGACGTTCAATGACTCGTCGCTTTTTGCCTTTCGTGAATAACCCAGTTTTACTCAAAGCTTGTTGTTGGACTGTCGCTCTCACACAGGTAGAAAATTCAGAAGAAAGCGTCGTATCACGATGCCGATAACACATAGCGAACACCGCGGTATACGGTAGCAGACGACCACACAGCTCGTTTCGCCTTAATCAGTGAGACATCCTACGCGAAATTTGGGGTGGTGGTCTTACTCGATGCGAGGAGGCGCTTATTGGAGGAGTTTAAAAATTGCGGATTTGCGCAGCCAAAGATGCTGACCCCACTGATGAATCTCCCTGAATTCATCATGGTCCTTCTGCTGTTTCCGTCTCTACTATTATACGCCTTGTATCTCATCGTTCTTGTGAAGCGCTGGGACAAACCCCCCTTCAACTCGCCTTTCTTTCGCCTGACCTTCTTATTGGGGTTTGTGGATTTTGGTGTCATAATTGTGGCTTACACTTTCATCAAGCTGCCATGGTGGGGCGTTTTGAGCAAGTTCTATTTTGAACATAATGGGGACTCGATCGCCAAAGTTGGAGAAATCTTGTTTGAGTATCTTGGTCATATTCAATTCTTGATTCTGACGGCCATCGCGGCTAATCGTTTCGTTGCTGTGGCTTTTCCCGCGAAGGCTGACAGGGTACGGTGGAAACTAGGTTGTATTTTAGGGAGTCAAAATGTAACATGTAAATCCGAGTATATTGCTTAGTCTGCGATTTTCACGGCAAATTACATCTAGAATGCATGCTTTTTAACTAAGAAGGCGGGGACTTTGGCTGGAATTTTTGCAGCAGTTTGGTCTAGAATTTTTTTAACTGACGAAATATCATTGAGGTGTTTCGCTCGAGCCGGACTAAAATAATTATATTTGGAGGCTGCCGATGATTGGTTTGGCGTTCGGTTAGTGGCACTTTCACACTTGGCGCTTCGCTGTCCGCAGTGCACTGCGCGCTAATTCGTTCACACTTTTTAGTCGCCCCAACCGTGGCTAGCGATCTGTTCCTGTTTTACGACAACACCACTGGGCAAGCTTTCGGGGCCTGGTCGGACCCAAAAGAGCGGGTTTGATGCCACCTGAGCCTAACTGTACCTTATCTTTGTCGATGCAAACTCCCCACACACTTTGTTAAGTTCAGGAGCGGATTTTCGCCATCATTTCCCTACTCTGGCTCACTCTCAGCGTGACCTCTGTTGTGCTTTACACGCCTCGTTCGCTGCCCTGCTCAGTAGAAGGCTGACGAGCCATTCTGCGGAAGACGCGTCTTCGAGCGAGCGGAAGATGCTTTTCTGCGGTTACTCCCTCTTCTTGGTGCAGCTACTGTATTCGGTGGTAGCCAACATCTTTTACTTCGTCTCTCTGCCCGTTGAGCTCATCTTCAACCTCGTGTGGGTTGTTGAGATTGGAGTGCTGTATTGGGACATTCGTGCGAATTACAGTTTTATGAATTCGATTTGCGCAGCGTCAAAGCTGCCGAATCAGGTGTCCGACAGTATCCACTGTTGCGAGTTTAGCGCCTGAGTGCTGTGAATCGCCGAGTAAAATAGACTCGCAATATTATGATATCAACCTTGTGCAACACAATTTGGACGTTGGCATTACCAAACTGCTACAGTGATTTACAGTAACAGTTTCTACCTATGTATCCTGCTTTCAGCAATGTGGTTCTGGATATTTTCTGTTGGTGCAACCCCTACTTGATTCTACTCACATCCAAGGCGACAAGGAAGGCTTTCATCAAAGTCTATTTCTGCAGAAAGAAGAAGAAGTTACCCGTGAAGACGACTGCGAAGCGGCAAGCACAAGCGGTGTTGCCGCGAGTGGCTTATTGAATCGTCAAAAGTAACGAGCTACGTGAGGATCTCTTAAAAATTAAGTTAGTTATCACCACGATACAAGTTGACTTTGCTTCTCCATTTTGCACAGAAGAGTTTCAGTCAGTGGTAATACCGGAGTACTAAACCAGTTCTAAAGCCGATTTCGGCGCTTTCAAGGTCGCTGCTTCTGAATCTGGTATTAGTTTCGTGATTCGCATTAAGATTCGCGCATTGCGACCAATATCAATCTACCGTAACCTTAGTGTGACGAAACTGCAAGTGTAGTGTGGTGATTCAACAGAGAAATGTCGATTCTATGGCATTCCGCGAATGCGTTAGTCTCATACGTTGGCCCCAACAAGTCGAAGTGCTTCTATGCAGAGGCTCCTGCACATATTCCTTGTCCGCTCAATGCATACAGTGTCAGGACAGTAATTGGTACTTTGGCAGTGCCGGTATGCTGTGCGCAGTCATCTAATTCCTGCGTTTTACCTTCAAATAAGCCCCAAGTGCCGCATCTTAACACATCGGCGTTTGAAACGTCAACTAAGGTATCACCTGAGGTGCCAAAGTACCGACGACAGCCCCAATCACAACCCGTCAGTAGACGAGCGTGGCGAACCACTGTCTCCCCTTGGGCAGCTTGACGTCTAGCAGTTTCCACTCGTTGGTGGAGGGAAGCCAACGCTCGACGGAGTCGAGATAGCCCTCTTCGGCGTTGTATCCCCCGATGGCGTACAAAGCGCCTCGCCACTCCACCAGGCCGTGGTCCTGCCTCTTGACCTGTTAGGATTCCTAACTTTTTATGGAGTTGCATTTTCAGTTTCAGTTTTGGCTGGCCACTCTAATTTCAACACAGTTTCAGGTTTCAGCTTCAGTGTATTTAATTGAAGCTAGTTTCGGTTTCTACGGTCACCCCTGGTTAGGATTAGCACCCATTGCGTTGACTGAACTGTAGTTGTGTGCTAGCTAAACTTGCGATGTTGCTTCCATGCACACGCGTTGTCGTTGCAGTCAGCGAAGGGTCAAATCTGATTGGTTTCAGGTAGGCTCGCTACTCGCTCCTACATATAGCTGTCAACATTGTTAGGCGAGGTGTCCAGACCAGTCCGGTTTTACCTACTTACTTGAGGTTTGTAGCATTGTACTGCACGCCGGAAACAACACACGATGCAACAGACCTTCATTGGGGGGAAGAGGGACCACTCGTCACTCTCCACGGAGTATTGCTCGCAGGAGGACACTTCTGGGAATAGCCCATTCGACACGGTAAGACCGCCGCAAACGACGATGGAGGAGGGGGCGCCGGCATTAAGCTTGGTTGGTGGTTCACATTGAGCAAGAAATAAGAAATAAACAAGATTAGCAGACGGGGGCAAAGCCCCGCGGGGCACTCCTCACCTCTTTCTGAAGAATTTTGGGAGTTGAAACATGCTACCCATTGATCAACGAGACTCGTCAGTGACGCTTCCTGGCCATTCTAATCGCAAAACTTATAGCAAGTTCGAAATCGTAACCCTCTAATGCCCCACATTCGACATCCAACACGCCTAGCTTCAGCTGAACTGACAACCAGATTCTTCACTTGGGGTTATAGTAGCAAATTCTTTAAAAATAGTCCCACACATCCTAAAACAAAGAAAAGAATGTCAGATTCGTGATCAGCGCCCCCGAAAAGCCGGAATCGAGTACCTACACGGTAGGTGCCCCAAGCAACCCCCGCACCCAAAACTTAAATTCAAATTTCCCGCCAAAATACGCGTCGGACGAGAAAAGTGCTAATAATAAAAACAGCGTATCTTTAGATGCTCTTTCATGTGAAAGTCCACTTGGCACCGAAATATCTCAACTGAAAGCCACTTTGCACCAGAATACCGAAAATTAACCCAAAAAAATTGAAATTCCGCGAAAATAAAGCACCCCGCCGCAACCTTTTACCGTTTCCCCAAATTGTATTTATGGGCACCAAAAATTTGCCAAACATCGGTGTAATCGATTAACAGAGCAAGAAATGGGAATGGCAAAACTTTTGAATTTTGATCAAAAATCGATTTTTTCAAGTTTTCACCCGGAATTTGACCAATTCAAAAGAAGTGATCTACCGTAAAGTTGTAGCCCTCGTCGAGCTCTATCGAATGGTCTTTGTCCCACGTCGAAGTGGCTTTTCTATCAAAAGTTATCCCTGCCCGAAGTTTTGCCCAGAAACTCGGGAACCAACTTTGAGGCAAATTTCCCGGCCCGGGGCACATCTGACCGGGATTCTGGCGACGATTCGGTATGCAGCTATCCGAGTTGATCAAATCGAGAAAACAACAGATCATTGCCATTGAAAACAAAAAATTGGCGAGTGGGAGACGGAACCCTACTTTTGGGTCGAAAAACCGGGTTTTTGCTACCCGGCCCGGGCAGGCCCGGACCCAGCCCGACGGCGCCCCTACCATCGGATAGCCCAATGTCTTTTACATATCCGGCCCAAAGCTCGACTCGCTACGCTCTACCAGTTCCTTATTTTAGCCCCCCAAAGTTCGTCGGAGGCCAAAAATCGGGTTTTTGGCAAGTTGCCAAAAATCGGGTCCCGGACGGAGGTCGAGACCCTCGATGCACACTGCGCCATCTAGAGACCTATCGAATAAAAAAAAATTCGCCCCGATCGGCCAACTCTAGTCCGGCTTATGAGCGTTTGAATTTACACAGAATCCGCACCATCACTATAGCACTCCTCCCTTTTGGAGGGGAGGAGTGCCAAAAATAGCGAAATAAGAAACAAGAAATAAGCTTTGAGAAATAAGAAATAAGAAATAGCGAAATAAGAAACAAGAAATAAGCTTTGAGAAATAAGAAATAAGAAATAATCTTTGCGTTCACACTGCACATCAAGAAATAACATTCTTGCGCATTATTCGACCCTCAGAGGGACTCTTGAAGGACAGTTCGACTCATTTGATGTGTCAAAATAGAAGAAGTAAGCCGCTCATTTCCTGTTTCTTATTTCTTATTTCTTATTTCTTGCTCAATGTGAACCAGTCTTTAGGGAATGGGGGGGGGGGAACTTTTGAGGCCACAACGGGGTGGAGATGCTACAAAAGTACATTTTCAGGAAAAGTCACAAATGTGAACTGGAAGGATTTTCCAACAGATTCAAAATGAACTACTGATTTAAATTAAATGGATTCTATGTATGCTTCTTAGCGCTATGTACAGACCTTGCGATTCTGACGAGATCTACTGATGTAAATGGGATGCATTCGAGCGAACTTGTCGGCAACGCATGCAGATTTAGGTGTGGAAAATCCAGCGTGCGATGTCACTGCCCGAAGCGCTCACTGCGGTTGCCAAAAAGCCGAAGCACATCATACTGTAACTACTACTCGAGATACAACGTAGCACAGAACGAAGCATGCAACACATTGACAGACCCAGAGATGGAACTCTCACTCCTAGCCGAGCTACCTAAAGCGCATCATACGGCATCCTTGTCATACTATCGAGGTGCCAATTCATTCAGATGTATTTGTATGTAGAGCTATCGTTGCGAGTCATGGGGTATGGAAACGAGCTATGCTGCATAATGTCGTAAGATAGTGAAGCAGTAAGAACTGTGCTAGACGTTCTCTTAGTCACAAGAAAGCAAAGCAGCCCGTGACATCGCACGCTGGATTTTCCACACCCAAAGGGCCGTCCACATTACCGCGGTTAGAGCGCGGCGCGGTGAGAGCGCGGCAGGACTGCGGCGCGGTTTGAGCGCGGCACAGCGGCGGGTGTCCACATTAGTGCGGTGCGCGCGCGACGAACTTTGAGCACCTCTGCGTCCTAGAAGGAATGCAGTGCACTGACACTACAGTTGGCGGAACGGTCTATATGGTAACATGGTTGCGAACTTATCCAACCTTTGTACTCTACCAAAGCGGCAATGCTTTCCCAGACCAACGCCTTTTTCTGAGGATTTTGGTAGTCTTTGTGTTCTCTGTCGTAAAGGCAAGGCCTCAGGCGGACTTGTTCTATGAGTTGTTCAGAGAAGGTGTTATCTTCACCGTCGTTTCCGGCCATTTTCTCACTCAGCCAAGAGAAGTTCTGCTGCGTACGCAATGCGGATGTCCACTACGAACCCCACACAGACGCCCAGCCGATTGAGTTTGAGTGTATCATGTGCGGCCACCGTAGTAGAGAGTGACCGACGTCGTGGCAGGACCCTAGCGCGTTCAAAGTTCGCCGCGTTGCCGCGCACTCATTTTCATTTTCATTCACCCAACGCGACAGGCGCGCGGCGCGGTTGACTTTCTTGCCGCTTAGAAACCGCGCTGCCGCGCCGCGCTCTCACCGCGCTCTTGCCGCGGTAATGTAGACGCCGCTTAAATCTGCATGCGTTGCCGACAAGTTCGCTCGAATGCATCCCATTTACATCAGTAGATCTCGTCAGAATCGCAAGGTCTGTACATAGCGCTAAGAAGCATACATAGAATCCATTTAATTTAAATCAGTAGTTCATTTTGAATCTGTTGGAAAATCCTTCCAGTTCACATTTGTGACTTTTCCTGAAAATTCATATACTTTTCATATTTTTAAAATCTTTCAGAGGCCTGCCACGTTGAGAAGTCTCGCGCATTCTCTGCTGCCGCTGGTGCTTTTCCGTGTTGCCTTCCTTTGAATTACACTAGGCGAGCTGCTGTATCTCTGGCATGTGTGTGACCTGTTTCGTGAGAGTGGAGCTGCTGCTGTTCCCTGATGGCTTTCGTCTTTGCGGTTCCAACGCTGATGCCCCACACGCGCTTCAGCCACACCACACGGACGAGACGAGAGGCTCATACGACTACAATACAGTAACGGTACAATAACAAAGCAATCAGCAAGCCATTTGCCTTTGAGTGCACTGGACACTGGACGGCTGGCGTCACTCACTCAGTCTGCCTTCTCTTCCTCTTCCTTCTCTTTCTCCTCCTCTTCCTTCTCTTCCTCCTCCTCTTCCTTCGCTGCGTCGCCGTCACCACCGCCGCTGTCAGCGTGGGCTCCGCCGTCAGCAGACACTTCAGCAGAGACCTTGCTCTCCTTCCGCTTCTTCAGCTGCTGCTCGTGCTTCGGCGAGTCGATGGGTCGCTTCGTGGCGCCTTGAAATTTTTCAAACAATCGAAATGGGTTACCCGCTACCTATGTATGTATGTAGTGTTGCTTACCAGAAGTGTTGAGAATGCCTTCATCAGTACCCCGAAGCGGCAACTGCTTCAGCGCGTCTGGCAACATTTGGAATGACCTAAAGTTTTCCGACATCACACTGCTGTTGTTGAGGCTTACGCATAAATAAATCTGGCGACGATACACCAACTTGCTTCTCGGGTAGGGGCGCACGTTTCAGCGGTACTCTTGGAGACGTCCAGGTCCAACGTTTGCAGGTAGGCCACCACCTAGCTGATGTGGCAATCGACGACCAGCTTGAACAGCTGCGCTTGGGTGCCAGGTCGGATCGGAGACCTGGCCCTCGACGAACGGGACCGGTTGCGAGCTGAGACGAAGAATCCCCATTCCCCGACGGCTTTCACTCATCACTGACTGACATGCCGTTTGGCTGTTTACCTGCGTGGAGGCTTGAGGAAGGTCTTGACGTTGATAAGGTCCCTCATGTTGCCGATGGCCCGATTGAGCTCTTCCTCCAGATCGGCCTCCAAAGTGGGTTGTGGCGTATTCAGCACTCGCAGAGCGCCCTCCAACTTCGATCGAATCGTGATCTGGAAATGCCCCACAATTGTGCCAATTTTGAGTTACACAAACGTACGTAAAGTAACACGAACAAGCTGTTTTAAAAAAGTTGAGTTGTTTTATTAATACAGAGTGGTTTGTGAGTGTTTTAAAGTGGAAGAGTAAAAAAGTGGATACTTTTGTAAAGTGTTTCGAAGCCTTTCCGATATGACGCGCGCCCGCCCGGAGTCCACTATTCATGCGCTACTTCTGACACGCTCCTTTCTGAGGGGTTCTTGCAGGGCAACATTGGCATCGCCCGGGATTAATTTTTTGAGCAAGGCACACGCGTTTCTGAGCGGTTGTTGCAAGGCAACATTGGGATCGCCCGGGATTAATTTCTTTAGCAGACAAAGTTGTTCGTACGACAAGAGTTAAAAAAACAAAAGTATTTCTTTAGGAATGACCGCTCAACAACTGTCTCAACGTAAGCTTTCAAACGGTCGAACGAATGCCGCTCTACAACGTACGCCGAGCGAGTTAGGGACGATTTGCTGTTTGAACCTTTGAGTTACTGTAGCTCGCGAAATTCAAACTTTTGAATCTCGACTTCTCTTAAAGGAATGATCAGTGTGCCGAAAGCTGTTCAACGTGCTCAAGATCGTCTCTCTACGATGGAAGATGAGCGAGTTAGAGAAGTTTTGCGTTTTGAACCGTTGGGTTACTGTAGCTCGCGATATTCAAGCTTTTGAGTTTCGACCAATCGAAGAACAAATGATCAGTGAGTCGAGACCTATCCAACAAACTCAAGATCGTCTCTCTACGACGCACGCTGAGCGAGGTAGAGCGATTTCTGTGTTAAAAACGCGAGAATGTCGTTTTTCGTGTTGCGTGTTTGCGTAATTTAGAAAATGCTTTATGCCAAACGAAAGACCGCGTCGAGACCTTTTAGTAGACCTATCGCACGCCGCACTACGACGTAAGACGAGCGAGTTAGAGTCGCTTTGCTGTTTCAACCTTTGAGTTACTGTAGCGCGTGCAATTCAAACTTTTGAATCTCGACTTCTCTTAACGGAATGATCAGTGTGCCGAAACCTATTCAACGACCTCAAGATCGCCTCTTTACGACGGAAGACGAGCGAGTTAGAGAAGTTTTGCGTTTTGAACCTTTGGGTTACTGTAGCGCGCGAAATTCAAACTTTTAGGTTTCGACCAATAGAAGAACAAATGATCAGTGAGTCGAGAGCTATCCAACCAACTTAACACCGTCTCTCTACGACGCACGCTGAGTGAGCTAGAGCGATTTCTGTGTCAAAAACGCAAGAATGTCGCTTTTCGTGTTGCGTGTTTGCGTAATTAAGAAAATTTTTAATGCCAAACGATAGAGCACGTCGAGACCTTTTAGTTGACCTATCGCGCGCCGCTCTACGACGTACAGACGAGCGAGTTACAGCCGTTTTCCGTTTTGACCTTCGGGTTACTGTAGCGCGCGCAATTCAAACTTTTGAATTTCGAAGTCTCTTAGCGACATTACCAGTGAGTCGAGAGCTTTCCGTAGAGCCCAAGATCTCCTTCCTACGACTTTCCAACACCGAGATCTGAGAGCGTGACGGACGGACGAACGCACGCACGCACGCACGTTGAGCTCTCGTAGGGGTTCGCCCGGCTGAGGCCGGGCGAAAAAATCGCTCCCAGTCATTGTAAAATACCACACCTTCTTCTCGCAAACGGCCATTATCTTGTTGTACCAGTGAACGGCCACGTCCAGGATTCTTCCCTGAGCGACTCGCTTGTCCAATAGCGCTGCCTTAGCCGCTGCGTCAGCACTAGCCTTTTGCAGCGACTCGATGGACTGCCGACGATGCGCCTCACCCATCTGCAGCCGTCTCTTCGCGTCCTCACTACCGAATCCGCTGTGACTGAATGACACTCGCCAAATGTACGGGGTTTTTCGGGCTACTAGATTGGCCCCACTGCTCACTCCGGTCCCCAGAGGGAGACGCAGCTGCGTCACCCCCAAGGGCCATCTAAATAAACGCCCAGATTATTGGTTTGCGTTGTGTTGCCACAGCAGTAGTACACATGAGTACGTACGTACCTATTCAAAAGTTTGCAGCTTCCGGAGAGTCCCGGAGAGCCACGATTAGTGCCTACTAATAAGTTCCCAGTCCTCTACACGCACGTATAGGTAAGGTACGCGACGCCGCCTACACACTACGCTACAATTCTTAAGGCCAGGTCGCCAGAAGGCCGCTTCGACACCTGCTTTACGCCGCCGCTTGCCGACAGGGAGGAGTCGTCAGTCATCCACAACACCGATCGACTTCTGCTGGTTGACGCGTCTTGGGATTGGGACTGCTTCAGACGCTCGTACGCGGCCTACAGTTTAGAGCACCAATTTTGACCTTTTCTGGAACGAATTCATGTTGATGGCACCCCCCACCTTCTAAAAATATTTTCTTTTACTAGAAGAACCGCACATAAACAAAAATCAACGTCCTATCCTAATACTACGTAATCACAAACCTTGGCCTCATCGGCAGGCCACCCAAATTTTCGGATGACACGCTGACAGAATTCCCGATTCTGATACTGTTTTCGTACTCTCTTTCTTACATCCTTGAGAATTTTCAGCAGTTCATCGTCTGCCGGAAAAACCTTTTCGGATTGAAGCATTTTCCGCTAGAATCACAAAAAAGTTTACGTTCTACCAAACTTCTGACGGACGCGATGACAACTGCGTTTCGACAAACTTCTGCAATTCAAATCTTACCTTCAATCTATCCACGATATTTTACGCATCAGACAAGTACTGTATATAATGCTGCACAATGACGCAATGTGAAAACATACGTTTCGTTGTTGATACATTGATTGATACACAGCGCGCTCGCTCGGTGTACATACATATGTGGAGTTTGGTCCCAGATCTGTGCTCATCACAGTCTCTGGAGCAGATTATCTCGAGCAGGAGTGGATATCCAGAGTTGCGATGTTATACATTTTTACTCCCCCGATGGTCCTGCTTAGGGGATAGAAGTCCGTTTTCCCTTGCAATGTACACAGCGTGCTCGGCATATGTGAGTTGGGTCCCGGATCCGTGCTCATCACAGTCTCTGGAGCAGATTATCTCGAGCAGGAGTGGATATCCAGAGTTGCGATGTTATACATTTTTACTCCCCCTATGGTCCTGCTTAGGGGATAGAAGTCCGTTTTCCCTTGCAATGTACACAGCGTGCTCGGCGTATGTGAGTTGGGTCCCGGATCCGTGCTCATCACAGTCTCTGGAGCAAATTATCTCGAGCAGGAGTGGATATCCAGAGTTGCGATCTTATACATTTTTACTCCCCCTATGGTCCTGCTTAGGGGATAGAAGTCCGTTTTCCACTGCAGTGTACACAGCGTGCTCGGCGTATGTGAGTTGGGTCCCGGATCCGTGATCATCACAGTTTCTAGAGCAGATTATCTCGAGCAGGAGTGGATATCCAGATTTGCGATCTTATACACTTTTACTCCCCTTATGGTCCTGCTTAAGGGATAAGAGTCCGTTTTCCACTGCAGTGTACACAGCGTGCTCGGCGTATGTGGTGGGGACTTCGCCAAATTTTTGGCCAAAATTTCTTTCCCCTGTAACTTCTAAACGGCTTGACCGAATCCCGCGAAATTTTAATACACAAAACCTTGCGTGAGGGGCTATCCAACGACACCAACCCCGGTTCTCTAGCTGCTACCGTTCCCGAGTAATAAGCCGAGAAGAGGACGACATGAACAAGATAGTGTAAAAATTCGGAGGTTTTCAAGCTATATCTCCAGAACGACGTGACCGATCGAGCTGACTTTTTTACACGTTTTATAACTTAGGACGAGACAACTTGTGTTAAAGTTTCAGCTCAATCAGTCAAGTATTGCCTAATGACCCCTAAGGAAGTGACTCTCTGGAGGGCGCACCTGCGGGGACCAAAGGAAAATGATGAGGGCACTGGCGTGCCCTCATCGATAAAAAAATTTGGCACCGCAGGCGACAATTTGTGTCAATATTTGGTTCGCTTTAGAAGCTGTGAAATCGCTCAAAAGAGTTCTGCCTATTCTACCATTCCGTGTTGCAATCGCTGCAAAATAGCGCCTCGAGAGAGAAAACTGCTGCCGATTCTGGCGTTCTATTCTCCGAAAATGCTTCAAAATAGCCCCGCAGGCGAACAAATTTTCGGTCTAACTGCGCTACCGCCCAAATGCGGGAGGGGGGGATGGAGGGGCATGGGGGTTTGACGGAATGGGCGGGGGGGGGGGGTCGGACACACTAACTGAATGAGAGGACGGCCGCTCTCGCATCGAATATTGGAATGCTCATGGGACTGAGTCGACTCCACTGCCAGGTGGAGGTCTCCAGACGCTGCACAAGAGCGGTGTATTCAATTTGTCTGTTCATTCCCCCGATGACGTAGAGAGAGCCTTGGTGGGAGACGGCGACGGCCCTCATGACTGGGGTGGGCATGGGGTTGTCTATGGGCAGCCAGCGGGCGGCATCTGAGGAGGGCGAGTAGCGCTCGCACTTGTCCCACTTGCAGACGACGAATTGGTTGCCGCCTGAATTGGTTGGTAGAAGAATATAGCTGAACAGTCATTGTGTAACCGGGGAGGAGGGGGGGGGTATGGGTGGGGGGGGGGGGGGGGGTAAGCCTCCCCCGCCTCAGCCGAAAATTTACCCCCCTTCCCCCCCCCCCCCCCCAGGTACCCCCCTCCCGCCTTCCCCCAAAAGACCCCCCCCAGGAATTTCAAAAATTTTCGCCTGAAGCGGCGCTATATTTTGGACGTTTTTGACCAAAATTAAGCGATTTTTGGTAATTTTTGACCTATTTTTGCAAACTTTTCTCACTTTTGGTACTTTTGGCAAAATTTTTAGGTCATTTGACCCCCCCCCCCCCCCTTCCAGGGGCCTCAGACCCCCCCCCCCCCCCCCCCCTGAGGGGTCCTATACCCCCCCCCCCCCCCCCGACCCCCCCCCCCTGGCCGGTTGGCGCTTACACGTATGTGAACAGTGCCCCTTTAGAGATTGACATTCCGAAACTGAGCAGTGTGCAGTAGAGGAGAAATTCAAATCGCACTCGCGACATTAACGATCGATCAGTTGCGATCGAAATTGCTTGCAGTGCTGCAGAACAGTAAAGTCAATTACTGCAAGTGCATTGTCGCTATTTCCTACAGACTAAAGTCTGTTCAAGAAAGGCAGAGACTGAAGGTTATTTGAGTCTGCAGACTTAGTGCTTCGGGAAACCCAAATGATTTATGCATCGTTGGATACCCCTGTCGGAGTGTGTTGGCGCGGTGCGTGTTTTGCCATAATCACGCAACACGCACTGGTTTGGGGCGCACATAAAAAATTCGAGGTTTTGCACAGGGTGGGCCATTTTGATAATTTTTACACCAGTTATACCCCAAGGTGTCCTGATATCACATTTCAAATTTCAGCAAAATCGGTTCAATACAGCGTTAGTTATGGCCTGCTGCGTACACCCTACTTTGGCCCAAAATGGCCAAAATCGCCGAAATCGGCCAAAAAGGGTGCACTATTTTAATAACTCGAGAAAGAAACGGCCAAATTTCTTTAAACTTTCTGTGTGTTAACTAGAATCAATTGTCTACACAATGGAGCAAACCCCATCTTATTCGGTTGCGACACGCTCGAATGCGACTCAATCAAAAAGACCCTACTTTTGGCCGAACCGCCGCTTTTCCGTTCGATTGCGCATCGAGGCCGTCCAGCTGGCCGAAAAGCGTCGTTTCGGCCAAAAGTAGGGTCTCTTTGATTGAGCCGCATTCGAGCGTGATGCAGCCGAACAAGATGGGGTTTGATCCATTGTGTAGACAATTGATTCTAGTTAACACACAAAAAGTTTGAAAAAATTTGGCCGTTTCTTTCTTGAGTTATTAAAAAAGTGCACCCTTTTTGGCGGATTTCGGCGATTTTGGCCATTTTGGGCCAAAGTAGGGTGTACGCGGCAGGCCATAACTAACGCTGTGGTGAACCGATTTTGCTGAAATTTGAAATGTGATATCAGGACACCTTGGGGTATAACTGGTGTAAAAATTATCAAAATCACCCACCCTGTACAAAACCTCGAATTTTTCATGTGCGCCCCAAACCAGTGCGTGTTGCGTGATTATGGCAAAACACGCACCGCGCCAACACACTCCGACAGGGGTATCCAACGATGCATAAATCATTTGGGTTTCCCGAAGCACTAAGTCTGCAGACTCAAATAACCTTCAGTCTCTGCCTTTCTTGAACAGACTATAGTTTGATGCCGCTCAGAAGAATTGTTGTCTCTTGAAACCCGGGACACATCGCTGCTTCGTCTGTGTTTCAACGATAATGGTAGGTCGCTCATGTGAGTGCCGCAGTGAGATTGAGACGTGTCGGACTACTCATAGTCATCGGGTTACACAATTCTCTGAGCACCCTACTGTGCCTGTGTATGTACCGATCATGGCGCCGCAGGCAAAGTCCCCACTGACAGTAGCCAGATCGGGGGCCGCTGCGAGCCCTTTCTCTTCCTCTCCCTCGGTCCACCTCCAAGTCTTCCTTGAATCCGTGTCGATGACCAGAATTCCCCGCCCCCTCCAGGGTGTCATGCTGTCTGTACTACTCAAATTCCTGTATAATCGTAAGAAGGACCTACAGAGCAATACGTAACTGAACGAAGGACGAGCAACGTATTGCTCAGCCTAGCACGGCAGCAGTGAAGTTCGCACGGTCGCCTAGGTAACGCTTGGATCGTCTATAGACAGAGATCTGTCACTCGCCCTTTGATCCGATGCTCGAGCCGCCAGCAGCCTTCACAACCCTTCAGAGACGTCTTCCGCTTCGTTTGTTGGTCGCCTGTCGCTTGCGCTTTCTTTTCCATTGTGGCCGCCGCAGGCGGTCGACTCGGCACACTGGTCTGCATTTGGAGGACGACAGTGATACACAGTAAGCAGACCCCTCTGGTAACTGAGTGTACGTATGAACGAATAAGACGTGCAAAGCCAGCCAACCGTCTTTGCATTACATGCCGCGGGGCGCGCAGAAGCCGTCCTCGTCGCCGCCTTCGGTCAGGGCGCAGCGCTCGGCCGTCCCTCCCGTCCTCTCGTCGACCCGGGCGCAGGGTCTGCCGATGAGAGCCTCCAGGCCGCAGCTTCTGGTGAAGTCGTTCTCGCCCATCACGCACCCGCCGCCCTCCTACAGCAGATCACGGCCCGTACACCCACCCTCCACGTCGCGACCGCAGGAGACGCACTGAAAAGCATTTGGTTGTATAGAAAGTGACGAAGTGGCACCATCGACAGCACTGAAACGGGCTTTAAGCTTCGAGCTTCATTTCCTTTTATACTTTTCTGGCGAGGTGGATCCGGCTTGAGAGGGAGAAGAGATGAGCAGTGGGGGGGACGAGAGGACATATGAAATTCATACTCAAGGGCATGGTCTGTATGCGAGTTTGTATGTAGGCGCTAGTTTCATCAATCAAGGGTGAAGAACACGTCGGTATGAACCTTACCGCGTGCGTGAAGCGTTCCCGACCACAGCGGCAGCAGTGGTGTTCTTTCAGCGACGATGCGCCAGCACGCCCGCCCACTGGCTTCCCTGCGCCTGGGACTGCTCGGGGTGGGCGAAGTGGGCTCTCAGGTGGCCCGACTCTGCAAGGCCGCAGGACTGGAAGTATGGGCTTTCGGCAACAAGGGCGCCGTTTCGCAAACGTGTCAGCACACGCAAGCTACAAACATGTGTACCTATTGCTGTACTATAGTACCGAAACCTTCGTATACGTAGTTGAAGTCGATGTTTGAGCACGAATTCTTTTCGCCCAAACCTTGCCTAACCTGTCTGTCCAAAGC
Source organism: Linhomoeus sp. GSCO2_2 (assembly GCA_030248115.1). Lineage (NCBI taxonomy): Eukaryota > Metazoa > Nematoda > Chromadorea > Monhysterida > Linhomoeidae > Linhomoeus > Linhomoeus sp. GSCO2_2. The sequence goes on from JASAMZ010011722.1 coordinate 15,677, forward strand.
ATAAAAATTATAAGTGTGTGTCCCATCGCCTACAAACGTTTGTGAAACGGGGCAAATGAGCGCGCGTCACCGCCTCTACACATCGACCAGTACCGATCTGGAATGAGCGGATTGCTCGATGTATTGCGCAGCGTCGATTTCGTCTGCAACACACTACCAGCCACGAAGAGGACGAATGGCCTACTGGGCAATGGCGCGCTAAAGGCAAGCCGTGGAAGTTCCCTCCCATGTACTTGACCTACAGTATGTAATATAGTAAACCGCCGAATAGAGCTGCGCGCCCAATTTGTGGTGCACGTCCAAATAGTGATGCGTGGTGGTAGAGCAAAAGGTTGAATTAATAGTGGTGCACGTCCAATTTGTGGTGCACGCATTACTATTTGGATACAGTAGTATGCTTTTAGCAAAGAATATTGTGCGATCAAGCTGCTTAACACTACGTAAAACTTCTATGCTTGCATAATTGGTACATTATACCTTAACATCCCTAAGAAGTGCTGAACAATAACTTTTGTATGCACATAACAGTGCATGTTCTGCGGATATAAATCTGGCTGACAAAAGGTTGAAATAATAGTGGTGCACGTCCAAATTATGGTGCCCGTCCAATTGGTGGTGCGTGATAGAGGAAGGTTGAATTAGTAGTGGTGCGCACCACTATTCGGCTGTTTACGGTAGTCCAGTTTGCATACGTGTAGCTTGGGGGGGGGGTAAGGCCCCCCCCCCCCCCCCCCCTACCCGGAGGTGTACCCCCCCAATACCCCCCCCCCAGGTACCCCCCTCCCGCCTTCCCTAAACGACCCCCACCCTAGAACTTCAAAAATTTTCGCCTCCGGCGCTTAAAAATGGCAAAAATTTCGCCTGCGGCGCTTGAAAATAGCAAAATTTTCGCCTGCGGCGCTATATTTTTGACGTTTTTGACCAAAATTAAACGATTTTTAGCACTTTTTGGCCTATTTTTGCAAAATTGTCTTATTTTTGGTACTTTTTGGCAAAATTTGTAGGTCATTTGACCCCCCCTCCAGGGGCCTCAGACCCCCCCCCCCTGAGGGGTCCTATACCCCCCCCACCCCCCCCGACCACCACCCCCCCCCCCCCCCTCCCCGGTTGGTGGCTACACGTATGCCAGTTTGTGATGTCGAAGTCACTCGGAATCGGCCCGAGCCACCGCTAGGCACTGTAGCAACCATAGTTGGTCACAAACAATCCCTGGACGAGTCCGCAAGGGCCCACGGCAATTCAGGCGTGCTCGGACCGCAAGGCTGTTCTCGTCAACGTGGGTCGGGGCAACGTGATCGCCGACCACGAGATCCTCCATGCGTTGAAGAAGGGCTGGATCGGCGGCGCCATTCTCGACGTCTGCGAGAGGGAACCCCTGGAGCCAACCTCTGAACTGTGGGCCAGAGAAGACGTGGTCATCACGCCCCACCTGGCGGCCCCTTACAATCCCCAGGGAACGGCCAGAGCCTTCCTGGACAACCTGGACAGAGCTCTGAAGGGAGAGCAGTTGCTCTACAAGGTGGACTGGGAGAGCCAGTACTAGGCAACCTCGGCCCAGTAGGCGTTCGCACTTCTGCCGTCATTGCATTTAGAAGAACATTCTTTTGCATGAGAATAGTCTAAGAAATTCGTTAATGCGTGGGAAACGAACCCGCTCGGCTCTCTGTGCCGTTACGCCGCAATGGCACACCGTGCGTTTTGCGAATCGGGCACAGCGAAATGACGCACGGTTGCACGGCAGAGCGAATCGGCCAACGAAACAGGTACACGCGAAACAGACCACTTGTCCAGTCACAGGGCAAAGCCAATCGCAAAAGCACTAGGAAGATCAGAGATCTCGGTCAATCAGACAAGCGAACGTACGGCCAACAATCAAGCCTTATCCAACTCTACTCCTTCTTCTCCTTGCCATCTTCCTCTGTCTTCCCCTCTTCCTCCTTCTTCTTCCTTCCCAGCAGTCCCCAGGTTCTGGCCCACTGCACCACGGCCAGGGCCAGTGGCAGTCCCACGGGAAGGAAGAGCGGTATGTAGATGGCGTACTTCTGGTCGTCGGGGAAGTAGAGCAGCGCCAGGAGGGAGGGGTGGCCGAAGGCGCCCTCGGCGGCCAGCAGGGCGGCCCTGGAGGCTTCAAGGGCGCCCCAGAGGTCCTGGTCCTCGGCCAGCAGACGGCAGGCCTCTTCCACCCCCGCCACGGCAGAGGACACCTGGAGGATGCTACTGGACGCTACAGAATGTGGACAGGACTTGGCTCAACTAGATATAGAAAACGTTTCCGACAAACGGCGTTTATGAGAGACCATCTAAAGACCATCACTGCTTGCGTGTGACTACGAGGTCGTGTCTGGGCAATTGGGCACTCTCCTCGTCAGACAACTCTGGCGCGCATCATGATATGACCATACGTGTAAGCGCCAACCGGCCAGGGGGGGGGGGGGGGCATAGGACCCCTCAGGGGGGGGGGGGGGGGTCTGAGGCCCCTGGAGGGGGGGGGGGGGGGTCAAATGACCTAAAAAATTTGACAAAAAAGTACCAAAAAATAAGAAAATGTTGCAAAAATAGGCCAAAAAGTGCCAAAAATCGCTTAATTTTGGTCAAAAACGTCCAAAATATAGCCCCGCAGGCGAAAATTTTGCTATTTTCAAGCGCCGCAGGCGAAATTTTTGCCATTTTTAAGCGCCGCAGGCGAAAATTTTTGGAAATTATAGGGGGGGGGGGGGGTGTTTGGGGGAAGGGGGGAGGGGGGTACCTGGGGGGTATAGGGGGGGGGGGGGTACACTTTCGGCTGTTTCTCAGCCGTCACATACGCAGCCTCGAAACGGGTGTTTGACAATGTTCCGTGCCACTGCAACTCCTGCTCGCACCAATTGCGCGACGGCGTCCTCAATGACGATATTGCCAATGGCGTCCAGAAGTGCCACCAAG